>CM077438.1:42367742-42445242 GCA_039654765.1 Mylopharyngodon piceus
ATCTAGCAATTCAGTGCTCTAGGAACCTCTTAGAAGACCCTAGCAATACCCTAGCAACCACCTAGCAATGCTCTAATATCTCTACAGTAAAAAAAAATTAGTGAGATGAGATATACTAGCAATATTTCACACTTATTTTAATCATATATTACATTGCATATCATTTACATTTGCAATTGAATTATTAAAAATGACATGCTGATATTCATTCATTTTTAGACAGTTTATCGACATGGGCTTCATAGATAAAAACAGGATTGCCATCTGGGGATGGGTAAGTTTAATTACCAGAAATATTTGTTCTAATATCAAGAACCTAACAAAGGTCTTTTTTGAGAGATGTTTTGATTGCAAAGTGTTCTTGTTTTATGTTTCGTTAAAATGAATGGCACTTGCTTTGATATTTTGTTACGCAATGCAAATGCATTTCGGCCACTATATATGTAATCCTGTGTCTGTGATCCAGTCTTATGGCGGTTACGTCACTTCAATGGTCCTGGGAGCTGGAAGTGGAGTGTTTAAATGTGGTATGGCTGTCGCTCCGGTGTCTAAATGGGAGTATTATGGTATGTAGCAGTAAACAACCTAATCTCTATGTGCTTTAAAGGGGTCATGAACTGCATTGTTTTATAATGTTTCCTAGGGTGCACTTATAATGTTAGTATTGGCTAGCATCTTTGCATTATGAAATAGCTAAGTATTACTCTCTCGAAAACTTTTAGCATGTTTTTACTATTACAGCTCTCAAGGTTAACTAATCGTGAAAAGTGATGATTATAGCGTTACATTTAGATCAATGGCATTATATTTAGATAGTGTCATGAAAGGTTGCAGTGATGAACATTGTAGCCGATCACAGACATGTTGAGCACATGAATGCAGTGATCTCGTCCTTGCAACTCAATTTCTGCACACTAACGAATGCTTTCATCATACCTTACAGTGCAAAAACAATGTAAATAAGAGATTAATTTTTTTATAACGGGAGTTTTTCCAGAACTACGTCTACATTAATCCGGAGACATTTGAAAATGGAGTTTTCATTTAAAAACGCTCCCCATCCACACTAGCGTTTTCAAGTGTTTTCCAAAAGTTGCGCATCCACACTGAAACGTCTGAAAACGCTTAAATGTCCTTAATGCACATGCGTAAAACATACTAAAAGCTCACGAGATGATGCAGAGAGAGCAGATATAATAAAGTTCTCATGTTATTCTTCTGGCACGATCATTTTATTAGCATATGATCACATCACTTACTGTTGCACCCAGGTCGCACTCAAAATCGGGTTTAAACGCAACTGTCACCATGTTTTGCCGCGCAGGACAGCATATGAGAGTACAGTCTTTGTCATCTTTGCAGGAATGTAATGCAGGCAAAGTATAACTATGCAGGCCTCAGTATAACTATAGATATCTATGGGTACAATATGCATCACATGACTAAACATGCGTCATCGTTTTCAAATAACTCTGTTTCAAATTTATCCACTTTGGAGAGCATTTTCAAAAAGCGCTGTTTTCCCTGACAAAAATGCTATCTCAGTGTGGACGGAAGGCCAAAACGGAGAGAAAAAGATGCGTTTTCAAACAAAAACGTATTAGTGTGGACATGACCTCAGTCACTGATAAATTCACGCTGTTTGATTGACAGCTCCAGCGATTGTAAAGGGAGCGTTCTTTGATCACTTTCTATATATAACTATAATAAAATTTAAATAACAGATTATTTTCATCCTACCAAGAGAAACAACATGAAGTTGACTGTTTAGTCACTGGTTCGAACTAAACTTACATGATATTCTTATATTCTTATATGATGATCTCTTATATGTCAAAAGCTCAAGGAAAATTTGATTTCTCAGTTCATGACCCCATTAACCTTTGTTTTCACCCCCAAATTCATTCATGTGTTAAGACGTTTGTACTGTAATTTCCACCAGACTCTATTTACACTGAGAGGTACATGCTCACCCCGGCGGAGAATCAAGCCTTTTATGATGTAAGTTGCTCTCTTAAATTCTAAAATTGTCTGATAAAATCAGTGGTTTTCCCATGATGACATCACAGAGAACAGTGTGTCATTCCTAGAATAACTCACTAGAGGAAAGCACAAGCGCTGCATCACTGAGAGTTAATGGGATGTTATTATTCTTGCAGAATTCCACAGTGACGGGAAGAGCCAAGAACTTTAAATTAGTCCAGTACCTCCTGGTGCACGGCACCGCTGACGGTGAGATGCGACCTGTCTCTCTCTCTCTCTGTCTGTCTGTCTCCTGTCTTGTCTCTGCAACTGAGCTATTTTAAACTTGAATGAATGAAAATTAAAATAAATGTATATGGAAAATAAATCTGCATTCCTTGTTTGATGTTATTTTCGTTTAAAATTATTTAAAATATAAATTACATTAAAAAATATGCAAATCTCTTACATATTCATGTTTTCTGATCGTGTAAATATCATAAAAATTTCAATAAAAATTAGCTGTATTTCCAGTGTGGTTTTCTTTTGAGTCATTTTAGTTAAAAATATTTCCTAAAAACTACTTAAATTTGTTTCCTTGATATTTTGAGTTTCAGATGCTATAGGCCTATTTTATTTAAATTTCATAATCTTGTAAATATCTGAAAAATAACCCAGATGACATGAACTCATCTTTTTTTCTGTGCTTTTCTATTGGTGTTTTTAGAT
Organism: Mylopharyngodon piceus; assembly: GCA_039654765.1. Taxonomy (NCBI): domain Eukaryota; kingdom Metazoa; phylum Chordata; class Actinopteri; order Cypriniformes; family Xenocyprididae; genus Mylopharyngodon; species Mylopharyngodon piceus. Next base: position 42,370,434 of record CM077438.1, read on the forward strand.
AATGTTCACTTCCAACAAGCTGCTCAGATCTCTAAAGCACTCGTGGATGAACAAGTGGACTTTGATGCAATGGTAATTCATGCAAATTTATTATAATAATTTTTATATATATATATATATTTTTTTTTTTTTTTTTTCTTGCATGCCAAAAAGTATTAAAAGAGATATAAATGGTGTTCTGTTGTGTGTCTCTGTCAGTGGTACACTGATGAAGACCACGGTCTCGGCGGATCGGCCAATCGGCACGTGTACACTCACATGAGTCACTTTCTGAAAAACTGCTTTGCTTGAAGTTGTGAAACTTTCCACTCAGAAGCCACAGCACTGAATCAACGTTACTTCCAGACCATATCACGCTCTTAAACGCGTCAGGCGTGTGCGATTCCCCATGAGTAGCCACTGAATCCGCAAGAATCCGTGCTTTTGTGCTGTGGTGCAATAACAGACTTGATTTATTCCCATTTTATCACTTTCAAATGTACAGTCTGAACTGAGTCATGATGCTTTAGTAGTACATCGAGGGGAAAAAAAGCAAAGAAATACTTGCTGGATAAACACAAAGCTTTATGAGCTAGCTAAAGAAGGAAAGAGAAAAAAATATTAAAATAAAAAAATTTCAGATGTAATTATTTATTATTATTTTAATCACTTTTGTAAGCTGGGGAGAGCAATATTGTGTATTTTTCAAGTCAAGTTCATTACCACCTGTTAGCTTTGTGTAAAGTATGCAAAGAAAGTAATACAAATTATACATTTAATATTTTGATTAATACATTTACAAAGAGAAATACATTTTTTAAAATTATTTTCATATTTTAAGTCATTTGTCATCAAGATTTGTCGAGTATCAAGTAATTTTTTGAGTATATCTTTTGAAATATTTATTTCACGTGTCATTAAAGTATAAGCCATAATTTGTATGAATATATATCTTTAAATATTTTCAATCTTTAATAAATTTCACAAATGTACTCAATTGTTTGTGACTCATTTACTAGTTTACACTTTCCATATTCAAAACTTATGCAAGAACTGTGAAAGATATTCAATATTCTTTCAATTTTACAAACAAGCCTCTTTTTAAAATATTTTTTATTACTTAAACTTGTTAAACTAGATTTTGTTTATTTTGTTTCAATTTATTTTAAGCTATTAATAAAGTAATAAATTATAATTAAGAAATACATTAATATTTAAGTTATTAATAAAATGTAATTATTTATAATAGTATATCATTGAGATACTTTTATAGTTTTATTAATATTTTGAATCAGTTTTTTTATATTTTCCTATTTCATTTTAATTTTAGTTAAGGTTTTAGTAATTTTGTTGTGTTTTTGTTTTGTTTTTTAAATTATATATGTCTATATTTGTATTATTTCAGTTTTAGTTATTTTAGTGCCTCAAGTGAAACTAAATGAAAATGAGAACTATTGTCCTGGCAACTAGCTGAAATAAAATGTTTGTATATTGTTTGTAAACATTCATTTTATTTCAAGTAATGAAAATGATTTTTATGGTTTTAGTTTTAGTTTGGTTTCAACAAAATAAATTCGTTGTTGATTAAAAACAACAAATGACATTTGATATACTGATTCTGTTAATCAAATGCTTGCACACAAGCACCTCAAAATGAATTCTGGGAATTTTTGTATATTCAGCAAACATTTCACAACCATTTTCACTGACATCTTAGAATTACATCAAAATGATTCATGTCACTCAAATCACACTGATTTTGTGTGCAAAGCATCCTGGGTAGGACATAAGAATCATGTATAACTAATGTATAACAGAATAAAAATCCGTTTGTCACGTTCTCTGCGAACCCTTTCAAACAGAGTATCCGTTTGCCCTCTTGATTTTCGCCTACAGTAGCACTTCACGCATTATTTTTCTCTTGGTTTATTTGCGAAAGCCTCCATCCTGCTGTCTGACACCTTGAGGCCGGCTCTTATCTGGAGGTACTTTGGCACATCTCTCTCTTTAAACAAACACGAGCGGATTCATCCAGAGCGGGTAATGGACTGACACTAATGGATTTGAATGCGCACATACGTGTGTGTGTGGGCTGCCGAGACGGGCCGGCCCATCTGGACCAACTATATAAGACCCAGAAGTTTGAGAAGAGGCCACGAAACCAACAGCAGAAGAGCCAGGAGAAGATCTGTACTTGAGGAGCAAACGCACTCATCTCATCCATCCATCCATCCTTCCATCCATCCATTGGTAAGTTGAGCATCTCTTCAAGGACTTCATTGAACCCTTCGTTGTTTGAGATAAGTTATGACATTCTTTTTCTCTCATTTTGACAGGGCGTGTGTTCGAACTCTAAAGAAGCTGTCAAAATGAAAGGTGTCCAATATCTCGCTGGTCTTCTTCTGCTCCTCTTCGTTCAAAACTGCATGTGCATCCCACTGCAAGATGACAACACAAGGTCAGAGGAATCTTTTATGTCAGTTTTATATCATTTATACTCTGTTTCAGAGCAGTAAATTACAAAAAAAGCTCTTGGTTTGAAATTGTTTGAAGATAATTTACTAGTATACTTTGTTAAATGTGCTTAACCAATTTGGTAGTGTAAAAATAGCTTTGCATTTTCACTTTATAACTGTTTGAGGACTTTTCAGTTGGAAATATGGGCATCATTTTGTGATGCGTTCAATTTAACACTGGTTTATGTTCTCGTGGCGCAGCACAGAGACAGCAGAAAGTCTTCTGCCGAGGGGTCAGGGCTTCACCACCGTCAAGAGGCATTCTGAGGGGACCTTCTCCAACGACTACAGCAAATACCTGGAGACCAGGAGGGCACAAGACTTCGTTCAGTGGCTCATGAACTCAAAGAGAAATGGGTAGGTACAATTACTGTGTAATATTGCTTATAGATTTGTGTAAAAACAAAAAAAAAAGTCAAAGTCTTGATTCAACATGTAAAAGAAAAGGTACAGAAGTATGACAAAATGCACCAATCAAACTGAAAAAATGTTGAAAACATAAATGTAAATTTAACAAAAAATAAGAATAAAACAAACTATAATATTTTATATATAAATATATATATAATATTTTATATATAATATAAAATATATTGGAATATATTCTGTTAATGGAAACTTAAAATATGTTATAAAACATGTTCTCCCATTTATATAATGTATTTATAGTATTTTTCTTAAAAATCATATATAATATTATAAAATTATAAAATTATAATAATAAGCAATATATATAATTTACAATAAAAACTATATATAGTATATTTTATGTATATTCTTTGTTTTGTATTTTATGTTTTGTATTTTATATATAATATAAACTAAAACACTATAATATAAGCAATTATATATGTGATGTAATTATAATATTAAAATTATATGTATATAAAATAAATACAAAAAAACAAATATAATATAGAACATCATAACATATATATATATATAATTTATAAAAATACTATATAAATTATATTATATACTATATAAATACTATATTAATATACATTTTTATATTTTATTTATTATATATCTATATAAAATAAATCCAAAAAACAAATATAATATAAAACATCATAACATAATATTATATATAATATATAATAAAATATATATTTTAAAAAATAAAAAATGTAATTTATAAAAAATATCAATAAATTATTTATTATATATATTATACTATATAAATACTATATTAATATATTTTTTATTTTTATTTATATTTCATATTCTTGTTTATTTATTATATTTATAATATATTTATTTAACTATATAATGTGATTAACATTTACGTAAGCAATATCATTATTATATGAAAAGAATGTTTAAATTATAAATATATATAATATATAGTCTTTATTTTATGTGTATATATATATATATATATATAAATTATTTATAATTTAATTAACTGGGCTAAATCATTAAAAACAATTAAAAGTGTAGATCTACGTGTTTCAGCTACACAGTCTTCTAAGCTAACTCAAAATCAAACATTTAATCAATGATTTTCTCACATAAACTCTCCTCTCCCCCAGTGGTCCGTCCAAACGTCACGCTGAGGGAACCTACACCAGCGACATCAGCTCCTACCTGCAAGACCAAGCGGCCCAGAACTTTGTGGCCTGGCTGAAATCTGGACAGCCCAAGCAAGAGTAGGCATCCATGCTTCTAGTCCCACCTTCAGTGCCTTAGAGAGTGTGAAAATGATGGAAATAAAGAAAAAGAGAGTGTGTGTGAGAGAGAGCAAAATAGCCAAACTGACCGCTTCATCATGCTTTCTCCTCTCCAACATCTGTCTCTTTTCTAACGCACTCTGTCCAACCTCACTGCCAAATGCTAATGCTAATAAATAGCGCTGAAACCAGGCTGTGTGCTTCTGGTTATCTTTCTCTGCTAATGTCTTCTTCTGTTTCTGGTACTGCTGCACTAATCAAACGAATACTGACAGCATAGATGCTAATTATAACCGAACATCACATAACTAATGCTACAAACCTTCTCACATATAAACTGATTTACCAAGAACATGTTACATGCTAAAGCTAAACTCGACGCAGGCCGCAAGCTAACTGCTAACTAATTGTGAACTCATAATTCACTGGTTTAAACTTTGAATAATTGTCATGTGCACATGCTCACAAGTTGTTTATCGTATATGCGCAGTGTTGGGGCCAACAGAGGCGCAAATTTGGGCCGCAGGCGGCATGTAGACGGCAGTTTCACCAGTGATGTCAACAAGGTCTTGGACAGCATCGCTGCCAAGGAGTATTTACAATGGGTGATGAACTCTAAGGAATCAGGGTCAAGGTAAAGTCCTTTCTATAGTGGCTAAAAACACAGATGATAAAGACATGAATATTTTGAATGATAATAAGTGCAAGAACAAGAGATGGGTCTATTTTGAATACACTTTATGTGATTATTTTCTTTTCTAGTGGCAAACGTGGCGGGAATCAATGAAGAACCGATGGGCTTCCCTGCGAGAGCTTAAATTGGATCCTGAAGGGGATTCGATCATCAAAATGAATGAGAGCCATATCTTCTAAAGGCAAAACAGATACAACTCTTGAAATCAAAAGCCATATTAATGTTTTATTTTATTTTTTAACTTTGAGCACTGTGGTTATTATTTATTTTCCCTAGTGTTAAAGAACATCATGTAAGTTATAACAAACAAAATGAAATATTTTTCTATAGTTTTGAACTATTTTCTATGTGTGCGATAAAAACAAACTCAGGTGAATGCACTAAACACTCAGGTAAAAAGTGACAATTTACGTGTGCCACCACTGTATCAAAGTGCCATGGAAAATGGTGTCTTGCTCTGCAAAATAAACGTTTTCATATTCCACTCAAGCCTTTTGTGTTCCTGCTTGAACACGTGTATTTAGCGCCACCTAAAGGATGTCTGCAGCAGTACATGATGTGCTTGCGGATTCAGTTTATTATGTGCAAAGCCAGTTACAGCATGTTTTTTTGAAGGTTTTTTAAGGTTGTAATAAAACAATAGTTATATTTCTGAAATGAGCAAGATTCCTAAATTAAAAAATACATTTGTTAACGCTTTTACTAATTTACTAAGTTATTTTCTTGTCAACTTTAATGTAGTAAACATCTATTATTATTATTGTGTCATAATATTATTGGTTTAAGAAATTGAATCCTAATGTGAAATATTAAACATTATTCTTTAAATATTTCTCTTTTTCAGTTGATCTGAGATGTAAGAAAGACAGAAAAAATTAAGAAAAATAGGCTAGTAAATTACTTGAACTTCAAAAACAGGATAATATAATATGCAAATACTATCTTTTGAAATTTATATGCGTGATGAAATTCAAACACTAATTATAAGATATTCATAAATTGTTATATTTTTTTAAATAATTTGCACTTGCATTAAAAAAAATAATATTTCTGAAATGAGCAAGATTCCAGTATTTTGCAGAAAAGCTTTTCATGATCAGTTTATTTAAATAAATAATAGGGAATTTTGTTTATTTTTCATTTTGTCCCAGCTTTAACATAGATTTTAACATTGATTATTATTAGCCTGTTATTATTATTAGGCTATTATCAGTTTAAGAGATAGGCCTATAACCCCAATGTGAAACATTAAACATTATATTCAAATGTTCTAAAAATATGAATGTATTTGTTTATTTATTACTTAGCCTATTTGTGGTTAATCTTAGGTTTTTGTTGTAAAAAAATATATAGAAAGAAAGAAAGACACATTTAAGAAAAATATGTATTTATGTATTACATTAGTGAATTAAGTTAACTCAGTTCAAAAACTAAAAACTTTTTTATGTGAAAACAGGATATTATAATAAGCAAACGAAATTCAAACGCTAATTTTAAGATTTTTTTTATTTTATAATCATATTATTTTTTATTATGGGAGTTTATCACATAGACATATAAGAACATATAAATAAAAATAAATAAAATGTATTTATATGTTTATGGTTTATCATCTTTGCACGTGTTGCGAAGAAATCATGCGACACTGGTCTGGCGTCACTTCCTAATCGGAGGGGCGGGGCCTCGTGAGGAGGCGTTGCGTCATCTTCGTTGCGAAAAGTCTGGAAGGGCGTATCGACTTTGCCGGTATAATTCATATCAAAGCAGAGTGTTACAGTCGCTTATAACGGCTGTTCGGGGAGTTTATACGCATTAAAACATGATCAGGAACGGAAGCCATGCGGTTGAGGAGGAGGTTAAAGGAGAGTCGAGCTCCTCCAGCCACAGCCCGGAGAAGAGGAAGCGGGTGATCAGGGTATGGTGTGACGGCTGGTAAGTGACATCACACTCATACGGTGATGAACACAAAGTGCTTATGCATCTCTACAGCATCTCTACATTGTCTTGTAATGTTAGAATTCAACATAAGAAGTTGTATAGTTGCGGATAGATGAATTTACCATGGTATTGTTAAATTACCACCAAAAAGTACCATGCTTTTCGAACCATGACAATCTTGGAAGAGTCTCGGAGTACCATACCCGTACAAAAAGTACCTTATCAGCACCATGGTACAGTTATAGTATCACATGGTATTACTGTGGTAATTTGAAAATGTATAGTGGTACTAAAATACATGCCATGTCCAAAATATGGCATTACCATGGTACTTTTCTTCCATGATACTTAATGATTATAGTATTATCACAGTACATGTGAAATAAACATAGCAGTACCATAGTATAGTGGTGTCAGATGGCAATGTCAAGGTGCTATGACGTTTTCCATTGCACTGAATGATTACCATATTTATGTATACTATGGTTTCATGTCCAAAACATGGTATTATCATGGTAAATGTCCAAAAAACATGATATTACCATGGTTTCTTTTTAAAGTTGCTTTACAGCATAATTGAACTCTGTTTGCATCATTGAATTATTATTTTCCTGTTTATCCCTGTAAAGCTGCTTTGAAAAATCTGTATTGTATAAAGTGTTTTATAAATAAAGGTGACATGACTGTTTTTTTTAATCTGTATTTCCGTGTCCAAAGATCTAGTACATAATACCATGGTATGATTCGTTAGTGTAGTAAATAGACACGAGGAATGATAAATTGATATTTCTTAATTAGAAAGTATATGGAATAATTGGTTTATTACTAATGGTTAGTTACCTTTGGCAGCAGGTCAAGTATGGCAGTACAGCAGTGTTGTTATTGTTAACTAAAACGATTGAAAATCCTTTTCGGTTATTGAAAATAATAATAAATATTAGATGGAAAGCTTAAACTTAAAAAATAAAAAATAGAAATGTTGCCTTGGCAACTAACTAAAATAAATAAGTTGAAGTACTAAAATTATTAAAGCTATATTTAAAAAAATAAAAACTAATAAAAATGAAAAAAGCACATTACAGAATTTCTAAAAATTAAACTAAAATTAGTTAAATTTTTAGAAAAATTAAACTAAATACAAATAAATGCTAATTCAAAATTTAAAAATATATACTGTAATAGTATATAAATAATACTAAAATAACTGTCAAAAGTGTTCAGGTCATGTGATTTCTGAGAACGATTACAGATAGGAATTATAGAAGTGATATTACTTGTTTTTCACTCCTACACTAATTGTTCATAAAATGCAAATGCAAACACAACTTCTGAGTCGCATTATTATTGCAATTCCATTTGGTGACACTAGAGGCTCAGAAATGACACACTTCATGTTTAAAGACAATATATATTCCTCTAATTCATCCAAAATACTGTAGTGTTCCTTTATGAATGATGAAACTGATGTTATAAATAACACAGTGTGAAGTGTGGTGCCCAGCAAGGAATCATGGGAAATGGAATTGGAGATTATGTCCTCATGTAATCCCATCGGCCCATGTAATGATATTACTGGGGGAATAGGGCTTGTCCTGGTTAGATAACCCACCCGTCTCTAGTTACTGCTGTGCCTGCTGTTATAAAAGCAGTTATTTATTACATCACCTGTGCACTCTCGGTCTTTGAATGTGGGTCATGTTATCTTGACCCTCATTAACTGTGTATTTAAAGTCCACATCTGTCTCCACAGCTATGACATGGTGCACTACGGTCACTCTAACCAATTACGACAGGCCAAAGCAATGGGAGATTATCTTGTAGTAGGAGTACATACAGACGGTATGCTTCACATTTCATATTTCAGATCAGTGCTTTGTAATTTACATAAAGTCGCAGTAATACCCTAATATATGAGGAAATTATCAAATATTTTCCCTCTCATGTTCAGAGGAAATAGCCAAGCACAAAGGTCCTCCGGTCTTCACGCAGGCTGAGCGTTATAAAATGATACGGGCCATAAAGTGGGTGGATGAGATTGTGGAAGGGGCGCCGTACGTCACCACACTGGAGACGCTGGACAAGTACAACTGTGATTTCTGTGTGCACGGAGGTGAGGGGATCCTTTAGATATTTATAGACGCCCATTCTAGTGATCCATAATCCTTTTAATATCTTTTAAGTTTCCGTATTTTACATTTTTGTGGAATTTTGAGCTGAGTCGTCCCTCTAAACCGGAGTGTACCCTCCACGGGTGCCACCTAGCTAGGAAAAAATTAATAATCATATTTTTCAAAACTTCTGCCTTGATTAACACAAAATAGGTGTCATTTGAAAGCTTAGAGGCTGAACTTTATAATGAATGTAGCCAATTTGATTAACTCCTAAGTAGTGCTGAGTTATTTGCTGATAAGTAAAAATGTTTTTTTCATAATTTATGAAATACTTTTTTGTACTACAATGTGTCAAAAACATCATACAGCTCAGATAGTCATGTGTCATAAGTCATTTGAAAGGTTTCACAGAGTAAAATACAACAAGCAGAATTGTTTTTGTGGCTTTGACTGAATGTGAGCGAGTTTTTGTATGTGAAGCCCCATATGTAAATAACATACGGATGTGGCATTTATGTCACGTTTTCACTCCTAACTTCATGAAACATGCTCTGATTGTGGAAAATGGCACATCGTTATTTACAGCAGATTCTCACGATTAAAATGCGTTGATCATGAGATATTCCTCATGGAGGAACGGGTTTGATTTTAAAAATGCCCATTAGGGGGGTGTCAAGGGCTAAACAAAAAGGCTACCTTGGTTCCAAATGCTGTAACTTTTGATTACTTTATACTATCACCAAAAATTTGGTCCAGATGCAGCTCCATTGTAGGGGAACTTTACCAAAAAAGAACTGTCCTTCTAGCTTATTTTCTTCTTGAGTTATTGCATGTCAAATAAGAAAGATATGTAAAATTATAATAAAAATTATATATAGTTTTTTGTCTTTTATCAGCAGTTTCTCAGCATGAGAATGTCGAAATGTAATCAAATTTTTTCTTCTAAAAACGTATAAAGTTTTCTATCAAACGATACCTACCTTTTGACTCTCTTTGCTATAGATTTGGAGTTATGAATCTTTACTTTTGCGTGTCACTCAGAAAAAACAACTCTAAAAATGCATTCAGGGCTTAAAGGGATAATGAATAGGCATAATGTGTATATATAATATGTTAATATAATAATAACAACATCATGACATATTAATATATAATATTAACATATGCGGCCATATGTTTATGTGCTAATGTTGCCGTGATGTCATAATCATGATGATTTCTAAACAAGTTTTTTGCACTTTAAGTAAATGATCTTGGTGTTTAAAGACCTTTTTTACACTAAGAACAATAACTATAATGATAACTATATTAGCATCCACACCAACGTGCGATATTGTTCTGTTTATTATGAGGTCCCTGCGGTTTTGTCGTCTGCCACTTTAAATGCTTGCGCTCTTTAAAGCAGAATGGATTCTGATTGACTGTCAATGTTTATCATTCATTAGCTGGAAAAAATCATTCTGAAAGTGATTCCAATGCTATCGTTTCTCTGTCGTTATCGTTATGGTTGTGGTGTGGACGTCTCTATTCTCAAAGAATTAGAACAATTATTAAAACTTTATAGTTACTGTCCTTCGTGAGAAACAGGCCTTAAGTGTGTAATTTTCATGTATTTTGCTAGATGACATCACATTGACCGTAGACGGGAAGGATACCTATGATGAGGTGAAGAGAATGGGCCGATACAGGTAAAGTCTAATGGTCCTCGGACATACACCTGTGGCACACCACTGAATTTTGACCCAAGGGTGGGTGTAACGGTTGCTATATGTGTCATTTCCATCAACAGGGAATGTAAACGCACACAGGGAGTGTCTACGACAGACCTAGTGGGTCGTATGCTCCTGTTAACAAAAGCACACCACAGTAACATTGTGCGTATAATTTATCATTTATTTATGCGTCTTGTTAAGCATTATGTAAAGTCTTTCTGTCAGTCCCTAATTCATATTCCCCCCTCTCTCAGGATAACACAGCCTACCAGCTCCACACGGATAACTTTGGGAAGGTGAACAGATCTGCACATACTCAGATATAATATATAATTGCATCTTTTTCATAATGTTTCCGCCTCTGAAACATATAAATAATGTACATTTATATTATCATAACTCACATATCATAATACATTCAAATCCTGATGAATAAAAATCAGGTCTTCTACACTATTTCCATTTTAATATTTTGTTTTGCTTGGAAATGTCATATATTACATACGTTTAATGAGTTGAGAATGCTCTTTTATGTTGTTTTTAATTTTATATGTGGTTTATGAATTAAAAAAAATAATATACATTGTTAATTTGAATCCCTTGGCATTTGCAAATGCAAAACGTTTTTGTTTATCTGTTCTTCTCAGGGTCCTAAAGGGCACAGCCCTTGGACTGGTGTCTCTCAGTTCCTGCAGACTTCTCAGAAGATCATCCAGTTCGCCTCAGGAAAAGAACCGAAGCCAGGAGACACCATCATATATGTAGCCGGAGCTTTCGACCTCTTCCGTATCCTTTTAAAATCCACATGCCGCTCCACAATTACTTTTGGAAGACATCCAGAAATTTGGAAAAGTCATGAAAAATTCAGGTTAAAGTTTTTAAGCAGAATTTGGGGAAAGTGATTAAGGGAACTCTGGTTCTATATTTTGTGTATTGGCCTTGACTATCTTGCCCACATAGACATTGGTCATGTGGATTTCCTCGAAACTGTTCACAAACAAGCAGAGAAACCTTACGTCATTGTAGGACTGCACTTTGACCAGGTGCGTTTCATAAAACACGCACACCCACAAGATTTTACAGACCTCTCCACCATAATTGTGCTTGCTGAAAGGGCAAAATTTGATGTAGAAAGCTGTTTTTAATTTTTGATGATAAATTTTGATTGGACAAAAAACCTCATGTGAACCAGGAAAGGGGAAGTTCAAACTCACAACCCTTGCATGATCACACACAAACCTGTTTTACACAGTTTTTGAACTTCAAGGTCTCTGGTGGAACGTGTTTAAGTTCCTAAAAATGCGAAATACCATACACATTACAGTTATGGTTACTAACTGTGGTAATTATTACAAGAAAACAGAAATGAAACAACATTATAATTGTTTATAGTTCTGAAAATTCTAAATTACTATTGGTTAGTACTACTAGCTCAGATTAGCAGTGTCGGTCTGTAATTGTGTCTGTAACTTATGTGTGAAATATAGCAATTGTGATGTGCAGTAATTTTAATGTTTAGTAATTGTTATTGTCATGTTTATTAAGTATATTCATATTATTGATTTGTAGGAAGTTAACCGCTACAAAGGGAAGAACTACCCCATCATGAATATTCATGAGAGAACTTTGAGTGTGCTGGCTTGCAGAGTGAGTGCATAATTTAACATCTCCTCCAATCATCTCTCTGCTTTTTACATCAAGGAATGCATAACTTACCACCTCCAATAATATATTATTGGTCTGCATAAAGTACTGACTCCTCCAGTCAGTTCTCTGGATTGTGCAGAATTTACTGTCTCCAATCTCGTTTTATTATGTTGTTTTTGTATTCTTGACACTCTCATTTAAGAACAATGGGCCACTGTGTTTAGAGAGAGGGAGTGATATTGCAAAGAAAAAAAAAAAAGAGAGAGAGAGAGTGTAGGGGGAAGAAACTAGGCAGAAACATTAAGAAACATCTCAAGGTCAAGAGGACAAATATCACAAGCAATGAAAAATGTTTATGAGATGCCCATTAAAAATCATGCACCTTGAGCTAATCCAAACCATATCCTAGTTTACAAACCCTCTCCTTCATCCACAGCGAACATGCTCTCATGGATCAGGCACATAACAGCATACCTAAAGCATGATGTCGTTTTCAGACAGAATCCATATTGAGCTGCTGGTATCTGTAACATGCAGTGAAACTCCAGACCTCCCTCACACTGTGATAGCAATGCAAACCACACATGCATGCCTTTCTGAAGACTGTCCCAGTGGATGAAAGGAGGTTTCATTCGGCTTTAGGAAGTTTAGAAGTTCAGCTGATTTGGGCAATTTTAGAGTCTTTTTGAGTCTTTTAAACTTAAGGAACAATAGAACTGTAGAACTTGAGGAACGTGATGAACTTAGAACTGGAGAACTCTGAGAATGTAGAACATTTATAACTTAAATAGAACCTGGAGAACTTTCAGAACTTAGAACTTAGCAAACTAGAACTGGATACCTTTGTGAACTTAAAGGGTTAGTTCACCCAAAAATGAAAAAAATTTTATTTATTACTCACCCTCATGCCGTTCCACACCCGTAAGACCTTCGTTCATCTTCGGAACACAAATTAAGATATTTTTGTTGAAATCCGATGGCTCAGTGAGGCCTGCATAGCCAGCAATGACATTTCCTCTCTCAAGATCCATTGATGTACTAAAAACATATTTAAATCAGTTCATGTGAGTACAGTGGTTCAATATCAATATTATAAAGTGACGAGAATATTTTTGGTGCGCCAAAAAAACGAAATAACGACTTATATAGTGATGGCCGATTTCAAAACACTGCTTCATAAAGCTTCGGAGCGTTATGAATCTTTTTTGTCGAATCATGATTCAGATTGCGTGTCAAACCACCAAACTGCTGAAATCACGTGACTTTGGCACTCCGAACCACTGATTCGACACAAAAGATTCATAACGCTCCGAAGCTTCAGACTTTCGTTCATCTTCGGAACACAAATTAAGATATTTTTGATGAAATCTGAGAGCTTTCTGTCCCTCCATAGACAGCTACGCCATTGAAACTTTGATGCTTTAAAAAGTTTATAAAGAGATCGTAAAACTAATCCATATGAACTGAGTGGTTTAGTCCAAATTTTCTGAAGTGACGTTTTATGATGAACAGATTTTATTTAGGCTTTTACTCACATGTAAACATTGATCGGTGAACATAAACAGAAGCTCAACCAAACCTGAATGATGCGCGAGAACTTCTGTTTACCAGATCTGGTGTGTGAGTTGATGAACGTTTATATGTGAATAAAAGACTAAATTAAATCAGTTCATAATATAAAGCGATCGAGTCTCTTCAGAAAATTTGGACTAAACCTCTCAATTCATATGGATTAGTTTTACGATCTCTTTTTGAACTTTTTGAAGCGTCAAAGTTTCAGTTGCGTAGGCTGTCTATGGAGGGACAGAGAGCTCTCAGATTTCATCAAAAAGATCTTCATTTGTGCTCTGAAGATGAACGAAAGTCTTACGGGTTTGGAACGACATGAGGGTGAGTAATTAATGACAGAATTTTCATTTCAAAACCTAAAGAAATGAAAAGTTAGAGAATGTAGAAGCTAGACAATGTAGAACTGTGGAACTTAGAGAATGTACAACTTAAAGAAATTAGAACTAGAATGTAAAACTGAGGGAACTTCGAACTATAGAACTGTAGAAATTTGTGAGCTTGGAGAACTTAAAAGTTAGAGAATGTAGAACTTAAGCAGTGTAGAACTTTAGAACTTTGAGAACCCTGAGAACTTAAGTCCTAAAGATATTATAACTTAGAGGACTTGGACGACTTAAGTTAGAACTATAAAACTGGACAATTTTTATAAAGTAGAACCTAAAGTAATTACAACTTAAAGAATGCAGACCCTAGACAGTTCAGAACTTAATATTCTAGAAGAATTTGCTGTAGAACTTTGTGTTTAGTTTATACTTGTTGATTTAGGCTGTGAATAACTGTCTTGTGATTCTCTTGTCATCAGTATGTGTCAGAGGTTGTGATCGGGGCTCCGTACGCAGTAGGAAAAGATCTTCTGGATCACTTTAAGGTACAGTATTAAAGCAGTGCAACTTTACATTGTTCATTCATTGTGGTGAATAAGAAACTACTTTCAATATAAGCCTCTTCCAGACACAATAACACAATAAAAGGCTTTGAGTGTGAAGAGAATGAGGTTTGTGTGATTCACACTGTACTGTATTGAGGCTTAAAGCTGTGTGTGTTGTGTACAGCTCTGGGACAGCAGCCAAACTCAGAGGCTTTAGTGACAGACCACTATTTCAGCAATTCTGTGTTGTTGTCCAGGAACAATCTAGAGACTTACTGCTCTCCTCTTTAACCAGAAACCCTCAGACAGTTACAGAGAGTTCAACCGTGCATTATAGTTTAACTTTAGAGAACTCAACAGAGAGCTTGGGGCATTTTTCTAAAAATACAAAGGGTGCAAAATATAATGGTGAACTTATCGATTTATTGGACCTTTTTTGCATATTAAAAGTCTTTGTAAATTATATACAGGTGCTGGTCATATAATTAGAATATCATCAAAAAGTTGATTTATTTCACTAATTCCATTCAAAAAGTGACACTTGTATATTATATTCATTCATTACACACAGACTGATATATTTCAAATGTTTATTTCTTTTAATTTTGATGATTATAAATGACAACTAAGGAAAATCCCAAATTCAGTATCTCAGAAAATTAGAATATTGTGAAAATATTGAAGACACCTGGTGCCACACTCTAATCAGCTAATTAACTCAAAACACCTGCAAAGGCCTTTAAATGGTCTCTCAGTCTAGTTCTGTAGGCTACACAATCATGGGGAAGACTGCTGACTTGACAGTTGTCCAAAAGACGACCATTGACACCTTGCACAAGGAGGGCAAGACACAAAAGGTCATTGCAAAAGAGGATGGCTGTTCACAGAGCTCTGTGTCCAAGCACATTAATAGAGAGGCGAAGGGAAGGAAAAGATGTGGTAGAAAAAAGTGTACAAGCAATAGGGATAACCGCACCCTGGAGAGGATTGTGAAACAAAACCCATTCAAAAATGTGGGGGAGATTCACAAAGAGTGGACTGCAGCTGGAGTCAGTGCTTCAAGAACCACTACGCACAGACGTATGCAAGACATGGGTTTCAGCTGTCGCATTCCTTGTGTCAAGCCACTCTTGAACAACAGACAGCGTCAGAAGCGTCTCGCCTGGGCTAAAGACAAAAAGGACTGGACTGCTGCTGAGTGGTCCAAAGTTATGTTCTCTGATTAAAGTAAATTTTGCATTTCCTTTGGAAGTCAGGGTCCCAGAGTCTGCAGGAAGAGAGGAGAGGCACACAATCCATGTTGCTTGAGGTCCAGTGTAAAGTTTCCACAGTCAGTGATGGTTTGGGGTGCCATGTCATCTGCTGGTGTTGGTCCACTGTGTTTTCTGAGGTCCAAGGTCAACGCAGCCGTATACCAGGAAGTTTTAGAGCACTTCATGTTTCCTGCTGCTGACCAACTTTATGGAGATGCAGATTTCATTTTCCAACAGGACTTGGCACCCGCACACAGTGCCAAAGCTACCAGTACCTGGTTTAAGGACCATGGTATCCCTGTTCTTAATTGGCCAGCAAACTTGCCTGACCTTAACCCCATAGAAAATCTATGGGGTATTGTGAAGAGGAAGATGTAATATGCCAGACCCAACAATGCAGAAGAGCTGAAGGCCACTATCAGAGCAACCTGGGCTCTTATAACACCTGAGCAGTGCCACAGACTGATCGACTCCATGCCACGCCGCATTGCTGCAGTAATTCAGGCAAAAGGAGCCCCAACTAAGTATTGAGTGCTGTACATGCTCATACTTTTCATGTTCATACTTTTCAGTTGGCCAAGATTTCTAAAAATCCTTTCTTTGTATTGGTCTTAAGTAATATTCTAATTTTCTGAGATACTGAATTTGGGATTTTCCTTAGTTGTCAGTTATAATCATCAAAATTAAAAGAAATAAACATTTGAAATATATCAGTCTGTGTGTAATGAATGAATATAATATACAAGTTTCACTTTTTGAATGGAATTATTGAAATAAATCAACTTTTTGATGATATTCTAATTATATGACCAGCACCTGTATGTTGTTATATGTAGGTTAATTGCTATGAATTTTTATATTGGTGCATGTAATAAAATGTATTTCTATATTTAAATGTTTTTTTAAATATTAGTGAAAATGTTATTTTAAAATCTTATATTTTATTAAATGTACATAGAAATTTGGTACTGAAATATATGAATATCTGTTATTATCTGCTTAATTTTAATTGATTTTCTTTTTTTCAGTTTCTAAGTTTTTTTTCCCATTATTTTTCAGCACTAAAGCACTAAACATATCTATCTTTTCTTTTCTACATTAAGATATTTTGAAACCTGACTTTAACCAGTTTTAATTACAATTTTTAAAATGTAGGTAAAATCGTAATGCTTTACTTATCGTTTCTTAATGTTTTGAGCAAAAAATGTTCCTTTTTTCAGTTTCTAAGATTCCTTTTTTCCATTATTTTTTCAGTGCCAAATTTTAAACCAAATTTCTAAACTTATATCTATCTTTTTGTTTTTACATTAAAATATTTTAGTACCTGACTTTAAAATTTAGATATAATCATAATACTGTACTTATCATTTTTTTAAATGTATTAAGCAAATATGTTTGTTTTTTTCAGTTTCTAAGTTTCCTGTTCTGATTTATACATCTGATAACTATCTGATCATCTGAAAGTGTCTCGGTATCTCTACAAAGCATCTGCATTCATTCAAATCTGCATTCATTGATCTATAGCTGACTGTTTGTGTGTCTGGCTGTAGGTGGATCTGGTGTGTCATGGGAAGACAGAAGTGTTTCCCGACACAGACGGGACAGACCCTTACGATGTGAGTAAAGTCTTCTAATATGCATCTCTGAATGATCTTCTCTTCCATAACTACTGTTTTTAACCTGTTTCTCTCTTCGCAGGAGCCGAAGAAGAGAGGTATTTTCCGCGTCCTAGACAGCTGCAGTGATCTGACCACCGACGACATCGTGCAGAGAATCATTGAGAACAGGTGTGAAGGATAACATGAGCAAAATGTGAAAACAGCGCTCACTTGAAGTGTTTACGAAAGTATGCAAATGCCAATCTCTCTTTTTGTCCGGTAGATTGCAGTTTGAGGCCAGGAACCAGAAGAAGGAAGCTAAAGAGATGGCTGTGTTCGAGGCTTTGAAGCATAAAGATGATTCACTGAAGACCGAGGCGACTCTCGCGAAGAATTAACCGAGTTATCCAAACAAAACAAATCAAGGGCTTCGACGTAGAACTAAAATTACCCCCCGGACTGTTATAAAACACGTGGAGGAACACGGACTTGTTTTTATATGTTGTACGACTCTTGTTTGACGACAGAAACACTTTGTTGTGCGCGGAGAGTTTTAATGGTACCTGTTAAACGGGTTGAGAACTTTCTCTCTGAATGGGAGGAGCACAGAGAAACGTTCAGCGTCATTTTATGGGAAGATTGTGTCATTTTTTTTTTTAAATTTGTGATCCATCCGCACATACTATATCTGTAGATGAGCAGAGAAATGCTTTGTGAAGGAACATTTCATGTTGACTTTGTTAGTATGCAAATTAACGGTTAGTATGTGTAAGCTTAATTGTTTTTTTATTTTTATTTTTTAATTTTGTGTTTTATATGTGGGTGAATCTCATGGAAACATATCCAGGTCACATTTACCCCAAAATCAAAAAAAAAAAAAAAAAAAAATTATATTTTGCATTAAAAAAAAACAAAGCCTGTTTTAGGATTATTAAATGATTTTGCATTGTGACATTATTTTTATAATTTAAATTAATTTCCATCCATATTCTAATTATCATAATGCATCTGAATGTTTTGTTTTATTATTTTATTTTAATTTGTTTGCACATTATTCGCAGTATTGATTCTTATTAGATTATCATTATATAAAAACAAAATACTGTAATACAATTATCTTTTTTTTTTTCATGTAGATAAGTATAAATTAAGGGTTTACTACCATATATAAATACTTTTATATATATATATATATTATTCTTCAGTTATGGTAATGAGATTTTGGCAAATGGGCTAATGGAAAAATTGGCAAAATTTTTATCAAAATAATCTCCAGCAAAAAATCTTAATGGTCCTAATATGTATGTGTGTGTGTGTGTGTGAGTGTGAATATATGTATATATAGGTAAAATGTGATCTGGGCATGTTTTGACAGGTTTTACCCTGGTATCTTTTATTCTAGTGGTGCTGTAGTCCTTGTAGTTTTCCCATCTCATCATAACTGGAAGTTTGATAGGTGTGTTGTGAAAAAAAGTTCAGATCAAATATCGTTTCATACACTGTCCACAGTCACATATCTGCCATTTTTACTGTCTCTTTTACTCCGACCTCAGGTGATTGTTAGATGTCAGGATGCTGTGATATTCAAAATTCACTGCTGGTTTAACATCACACTTTAATTCATTTTAATGTGCAACATAAATATTCTTCATCTTTTTTATGCAGTTTTGTCACCTATTTCTGTTTTTAACGAGTTTCAGAGCACCTTGTTTTTACTTTTCCTCTACATTTATAGTGAATTGCTGTGAAAAACACTAATTTAAAGTCTACATTACAGATGTGAGCAGAAATGTTGAGTGACCAATTCTGAATGTACCGTTAGATGCTGATGAATGTTGATGGTGTGTTATTGTCTTCAGACAATCTTTTAATTTATTTGATTTCATCCCATCATAAACCGTAAATCATCAAAACACAGTTAACTGCAAAGTAAATTGCAATTTTCACAATAAAAAAAGTATCAAAACAACATGTTTCAACATATCAACAGTGAAATCTGTTTAATTTTTAGAGAAATGTAGCTTTGAATGTTTTGTTTTCCAAATGAATATTTATTGATAAATTTATGTAATTTTTGTACATAAATATAATGTTAAGTACAAACATAATGTACTGAATTTTACAGCAGGTTAGGTTGAATTTGTGTGGTCACTGGTTGGTGATTAAAAACATCAAACTGTTAAGAAAGCATCATATTAGATCAATAAACTATATTTTGTGTAATTAACCCTTATATTTTATTAAAAATTGCATATTGTATTTGATTGTTTATATAGTATTTTACTTCATTTTTTGTTTTGTTTGTTACTTTTAATGTTTTCAAATAATTTCCTTTTTTTTTACTTCATTTTATTTTATAACGTTTTATTAATGATGAATTAATTTATTACTTTAATTTAATTTTATATGGAATTTCAGGGACTGCAGCTCTTTCGCACAGCGCTTGCCTTGGACAAAACCCATCTCAGGTGACAAAGTTCCACAAACATCACGTCACTTCCTTCCTAAAGAACACGGACACCCCCCAAAAATCAAAAAGAGACGCTCTGTAGGCAACATACACCATTTAGCTTATCCGTAATGAACAGGTAGTGTTGTGTTGTGGATTAGGAGTGTTTGCGCGCCGTCTGACAGTGTTGAGCTCTCACAATGATCCCGCACGAGCGCTCAGTCTGACGAAACCAACCGGGAACAGGCGAATTTGAAACTTTTTTTCCTCTTTCTTCCTGTCCGATCGTGTCTGTTCCAGCCTGTTTCTCTTTGTACAACAGATTTGGAGTTAGATTCCTCCAAAAACACGCGCAATTGACGGCAACTTTGGTGTCATTTTACGCGTTAACCGGGACTTTGGATAAGAGCGCGCGGGATCTCGCCGGTATGTTTTTACGCGAC
Organism: Mylopharyngodon piceus; assembly: GCA_039654765.1. Taxonomy (NCBI): domain Eukaryota; kingdom Metazoa; phylum Chordata; class Actinopteri; order Cypriniformes; family Xenocyprididae; genus Mylopharyngodon; species Mylopharyngodon piceus. The sequence goes on from CM077438.1 coordinate 42,390,884, forward strand.
TTTAAACGTTCCTCTTCGGTTCCATCCGTGGTCATGGGATTTCAGCTGGATCTTTAGCTCTGTGGGAAAGACATGAGCTCTGGATATGGGTCTGTGTCTGGGCTCAGAGGTGACAGAGGAGGGAAAGAAGGCGAAGATCCACAGCTCGCAGATCGACAGAGATCTGTACGAGTACGCCAAGAGAGAGATGAACGTGGTGAAGATCCTCATGCTGGGTACGACCGCTCTAAATCTGATGTTTGTTCATCTGCCCTTTGCTTTTAGTTAAAATAACATGGATTTTGATGTTTACATAGGCCTACTTGAACGTTAGACATGTAATTTTGGGTATTCTAGTTTACTAAACAATTGTGGGTTTGAACTCCAGGTTTGGGTTGGTAATTGCAAATGTATGGGTTCAAGCTAAAAAAAAAAAAAAAGGTTGGAACTAAAAGGTTGTTGGTTGAAATGTTAGATCAGTTGAACATTTGTTGGTTCAAACCAGACATATGGTCTGATATCTGAAAGGTGGGAGGTTTCAAACCTCAGAAACTGAGTGAATGTTGATTAAAGCTTGGATCTGTGCTTTAAATTGAACATTTGCAGGTTGGGGCAAAACAACATCTTTGGGAACAACAATAGTTGTGTTATTTAATCTAGTTCTTCAGTTATCCAAAAGACCCTAGGCTAGGGGTTGGCAGTATGAATGGCAGTAATTTTTTTTTATCACTGTGTATATATGACTATATTGTTATTCTTTGCCTAAAATTCAATGGAAATTGTGTAAAAAAAACATTAGTGCTAGGTTACAAAAGGATATTTAATGGCTATATATAGACATTACAGTTCAGCTTGCAAAAATATATAGACTTTATTTCATCTACGTCAAACTTTGCTGGGCCGAATACAGAGCCTTGAGGTACCCTGAACTCAAAACCTTACTTAAACATGAATCAGATACTGAGTGGATGTTGATTGAAGCTTGGATCTGTGCTTTAAATTGAACATTTCTGGGTTTTGAACCAGAGTTCTGGGTTGAAATCTGTACGGTTATATGTTCAAACCCCAGATCTGAGTTTAAATCGACAGATTGTAGGTTCAAACCCTATATCTGGTCAGGTACTGTAACTAAATAGATGTGTTCAAACCTCAGATCTGAGCTCATCTAAAAGGCTGTAGGCTCAAACTAAACCTAAATGTTGTTAGTTCAAACTTCAAAAGGGTTGATTCATGAACTGTCATGGTTGTAACTTTGAACAAGACACTTAATCTTGGACTGTTCATGTAATGTTTCTTTGGTTACAGGTGATAACTAATTGTCTATTTAGTCATTTTATGGTACTTTTTTGGATGTAGGTGCTGCAGAAAGTGGGAAAAGTACGCTGGTCAAACAGATGAAGATTATCCACAGTCATGGATTCACCAAACAAGAACTAGCCAGTTTTAAGGTAAGAAGTTTTGTGTTTTGTTGTTTCCACACACTGGATGACCACCAGTGTAGGAGGGTTATTGTGTTCAATAGTTTAACATTTGTTCTGTACTATATTTTGTCAGTTTGCTTTGTATTTCCTCCGCTATCTGGGAAATCCAGCCTCTGTGTGTGTGTTTGGGGATTATTAAAAGTTTAAGGGGTCATTGGTTCAACTGTGAAACAAGACCTCAGTTGAACGGAAGATTGGATCTTTCCTCAGCACGTTTTGTTTTTGTTCTGTTAGAAAGAGAAAAAGGAAGGGGAAAGGAAATGCATGGAAACATGACACACAAAAAGTTTGTGAAGTTAAAATCCTTAAATTGTCAACTTCCGTGCACATTTTCTTTATCCACATATTCCTTTCCGTTTCATCTGTTTGACAGCCAGCGTGCACTTCCTTTAAAGTCAACCATCTCTTCACACACTTTTTTTGACCTGTCACTCACAAGTGTTACCATGGCAACAATGTGAAGCTACACACTGGCTCCTTTAGACTGACCTGCGGTCTACGTATGCCTTATTGCCATGGGAACAGAGCGGACACTGATTGGCTCATTCATCGTAAATCACAGACAGCTGTGGTCTCAACATTCTCATCAGCCCTGGTATTGCTAAAACCGCAGTTTTTGACTGTCACTTTGGGGCAAAACGTCATCTTTGGGAACAACAATAGTTTTGTTATTCAATCTAGTTCTTCGGTTGTCCAAAAGACCCTAGGCTAGGAGTTGGCAGTATGAATGGCAGTAATTTTATATCACTGTATATATGACTATATTGTTATTCTTTGCCTAAAATTCAATGGAAATTATGTAAAAAAAACATTAGTGCTAGGTTGCAAAAGGCTATTTTATGGCTATATATAGACATTACAGTTCAGCATGCAAAAATAAAGACTTTATTTCATCTACGTAAAACTTTGCTGGGCCGAATACAGAGCCTTGAGGTACTCTGAACTCAAAATGTTACTTAAACATGTCTCGTCTGCATTTACTACAAAATTAGGCTATTGTATGACATCCTTTATCTTGTGAGTGACGGGTTAAAGAGGTGTACTATGAGTTTGTTGACTTTAGAGGGAGTGCACACTGGCTGTCGTATGCACAGAAAACAGTTAACGGTTTTTAGCTCGTCTTTGAGAAAATGCTACCTTACTAATAAATTCCCTTAGTTTTTCATTCCTTCGCAGTTAATAAAAGCAGCTTTGATCCTTTGGAATTCTGGAATTTGTCCATCCAATATTTGTGCGCTGATGCTTATCAAGCTAACGGAGCGTTAGTGCACATGTTTCTAGTCAGATCTTTCTCCAGTTGTTTTATAAATCAGCTGATCAACGAACTGTCCGTTGTATCTCCTGTGAAGTGCCAGGTGCAGATCCCCATGTGTGCTAGCTTGAGCTAAACAGAGACTTTGTGTACCATGTTCTCTTCATTAAACCTTCCCTCAGGGTCTGTTTGTGTTAGTGACACTTTTCTGTGAGTTTGAATTAGATTGATGAGCTAAGAATGTGCAAATGGTGTTTTGAAGCGCCTCAGGGAATACTTTAAAACCCCAATAACCACCCATTATTTCCAGGCAAATGCACAGGGATTGGTCAGGATGGTTAACTATTTGACTAGTCATCAAGTAACCACCTTTTGTATCTTATTTTTTTTTTTATGTTGATTTTAAGTGGCAGGGGGATGAATCTCAGAATGTATTAGCATACTAACAAACTCTAGTGAATACAATGGTAGTTGCTTGCAAGAAAAAAGTATGTTTGTTGCAGATTGTTGTTGTGTGATGCGGTTTTATTGGCCTTTGTTAGCTGATATGACAGCATTGACCATCAAACAATGGAAAACCATGAGCAACCAGCACACACACCCTTTTTTGTTATTGAATCATCGTCTGTCCTATCTTTCACCAGCAGGACTTCCATTATCTTTAAGCAAAACAAAAAGTGTTGGAATGTGGGTAGAATGACGTGATATTGTACAGTGTCATGCAACTTGGGCCTTTATAAAAGCATTGGATAATTTATTCTGTGTCTGTGAATTTCCACTAGTTATTAACACTTAAAGACATTATTTAGTCTTTAGAAATGTACTTGGAAAAAATGAGCTTTCCAAAATGTAAAAGGAACTTGTTTCATATAATGACACTTTAGCTGTTGCCATTATGTGAATTGAGTTTTATGTGCATTCTAAACTGAAATCACTCCTTAGGGTTTTTTGTAAGTTCGGAGATTGATGACTGTCATTGTCCTACTTATTGTGAGGTGGTAATGTAGCGGATAATTTATCAAACATTTTATTTTACTTTGTCTGTATGTGAAATAGAAGGGTTTTACTAACATCTAGACATGCAGTTTTTAACTTTATCCCGTATAAATTTGGCAAAATTGCTAGTTATTTCCTATAACATTGATTAGTTCTGTCATTGGACACTAAATGACGTCAAGTGTAAAGTATGTGACCCAACGGCAATCTCTAGATTTGATTATTGTTTGGTTAGCCATGTCACTGCATAGTTTGCAGTCAGTCACTGTGGTATAAATCTGACTGCAGGAACAATGTTTGTATTTTGCAGCACTCTAATTAATTAATGATTGAACCCAACAGCAGTTTACATCTGTTTGCCGAAAGGGAAGAATAAAACAGTAAGGACCCATAATAGCATTAGGCTGACTTCTCCTATTGTTATAGAGATAAAATAAACATTGCCCTAAGCTAAAGGATGTCATACAATAGCCTAATTTTGCACTAAACACAGACGAGCTGACTTTTTGAGTTACGTCTTGAGCTCGGGATACCTCAAGGCTCTGTATTTGGCCCAGCAAAGTTTGATGTAGACCAAATGAAAGTCTTCATTTTTAAAAGCCAATCTGCCAGTCTTTTGGTTAATTGAAGAACTGGATTGAATAACATAACCATTGTTGTTTGATGTAGACCAAATGAAAGTCTTCATTTTTAAAAGCCAAACTGTATTTTTTATTTTTTTTTATGCTGACCTCTCCCATGCCTGTGTTTTTCTCTTAAAATGTATGTGGCCAGTCACAGGGTTCTGTATAATGTTCAAAAGTCCATTTCCTGCTTCACCAGTTTTTGTTGGACGGTTTCATAAAGGGTCACGCTTTTGCTCACACATGCATTCATTTGTACAGACCCATAATTATGGCTAGTTTCACATTGTACACAAGCTTGCAGACACAGGCATAGTCTGTAATCAGACTGGCCTTGGTTGACTTGGACATAGTGTCGCGCAAGGGCGGACTGTTGACTGTCAGAGAGAGGTTAGGGAAGGGTGTGGTGACCTGTGGTGTGTGTGATTCATAAATGAAAGGGAAAATGTGACGTGTTACAGGTAAAAACTGGGACTTGTCCTGACCTGAATGTCTTTTTCTTAATCTGTTCTTTCTTCAACTCCTATACTAAACTGTCACTGTGGTCTTGAACCACACTGCAGTCTCCCCAACCCATAGAAGGTCAAGTTGTCTTTCCTGTTTCCTCATTTATTTCTCACCCTGCATCTGTCTCTCCATTTCTAATTGTTCTCCTTCTCCAAAGCAGCTACTCCTCCTTAAAGTCAACATGATGAAAGTTTGAATTGAACTATTTACTTGTAAGGAACAAAAACCAAAAGCCAAATAGTAAATGGAGTAAATTAATTTTAAAGTAATAAATGTTAAAATAATAATAGCAAATAATGATTGATTTGAAAAAGGAGCATTACTGCCTAGTAAAAAAAAATGAAACGTCTACTTTTCAGTCAACCAAAATTAAGTCTTGACCCCTTTTTGTGTTGAATATCCTATTATGGATTGGTAGGATTTTTTTATTGTTTTTAAAAGAAGGCTCTTCTGCTCACCAAGGTTGCATTTATTCGTTCAAAAATATAGTAAAAACAGTGAAATATTATTACCATTTAAAGTAACTGTTTTCTATGTAAATATATTTTAAAATGTAATTTATTCCTGTGATTCAAAGCTGAATTTTCAGCATCATTACTCCAGTCTTCAGTGTCACATGATCCTTCAGAAATCATTCTAATGCTGATTTGCTGCTCAAGAGAAACATTTCTTATATATAAAAAGTGCAATATTTTTGTGGAAACTGATACTTTTTTTTCAGGATTCTTTGATTGTAAAGTTCAGAATAACTTTTGAAACAATGTAAATGTCTTTACTGTCACTTTTGATCCGTCCTTGCTAAATAAAAGTATTAATTTCTTACTGACCCCAAACTTTTAAACAGTAGTGTATATTGTCAAACATTAATAAAGATTACATGTATATCAGATGTTCACACATATACACACAATAGAGCTATTAGTGTTACATTACGTGTTTTATCTGGTGACCCTTTTTATGGCAAGACTTCACAGAACTCGCAGCTGGGTTTCATGCTTTCATTTCCTTCACCTCCCTCTGACTCTGTTTCTTTGATGAAGTGGCAAGTTCTCATGTTCCAAACGTGACATCAAGGAGTAATGGGAGACTTTGGAGTGCCGTTGTCTGGTTTTGAATTTGGGCTTGACACAAATGTAGTTATTGTAGAATGTGTTGTTTTTTTTCTCAAGATTCTGTTAAGCTGCTCATGACATGCCTGGAATTTTAGGAAGTTCTAACTTCCTTCAGGATTTTACATGGCCAGAGATCTAGAATTTGTTGCTCTATGTTGCTTAAAAGTTCTAGAACTCAAAAGTTCTGTAGATTATTTTAAATAAATAGTGGATTCTAGAATTCTGAGAATAGTTTAACAAAAAATTAACATTCTATAATCATTTGCTCACCCAATCAGTCACCAAGCTTCAAGGAACACACACAAAAAAGATCTTTTCAAGATTATATAAACTGCTTTTTTTTCCATACTAACAGTGTATTGTGGCAAGGGACTTTTAAGCTAAAAAAAAAAAACTATCCTAAAATTGTTAAACCACATACATAATGATTTTTATACTGTAAAAACTGTATATCCTAACCCTACCCCTAAACCTACCATCACAGAAAAGTTTTTGCATTTATACATTTTCAAAAAACATTATATAAGATGATATATTAGCTGTTTTCCTCATGGGGACCTCAAAATTTTGTCCCCATAACGTAGGGAATACCTGAACCACACACATGCACGTGTGTATATATATATATATATATATATATATATATAATATAATATATATATATATATATATATATATACCCCTGGTTAGATGCTTTGCACTTATCCTTTTTCCACAAGAATAGTTTCATAGTTCTCAAGTGTGTGATTCACTCTTGAACTTTACCTCCTGCGTCACTTTAGTGCACTTTTTGTGTGTTTGCAACAACAGGAAATCAATAAAAGTGCATCATATATCCAAACCACAGAACGTTGGGCCCGCACCCCCTTCATGAACACAGAAAGGCTTTTCGGCATTCGCTCTTCCCTGGAATGCTCTGCGCCTCTGATCTACGGTCCAGCAAACAAAAGCTGTTCAATAAAAGGCAGGAATGCGTTTGCTTTGGCCAGAGAGTTAGGGGCGGTAAAAGGGGAAGCATTTTGAGCACAACAAGAGTGGACGGCAGCTGAAAGTGTGAAAAGAGGAAGGCTTGAGTGCCGCACACGTGTACTGATTTTAGTGTTTTATAGTGTCATTTACCATATTTCCCTTCTTAAAAGACACTTCTGGTCTTACTGTGCACAATTTTTCATATTAATAAAGAACGTATGTATGTATGCATATATGTATGTGTATGTGTATATATATGTATATGTGTATGTATATGTGTGTTCAAAATGTATTATATAATATTTATAATATAATTTTAATATTTAAGTTGCGTTTGTATTTAGTTACACATTTGTACATACAGTATAATACATTTAATATTTATATAAATGTTGCATTATGTATGTAAAATAGTTAATGACTGTCATTTTGTGAGTATTAGAAATAAATTATGGCGATCCAAAAACTGTACAAATCATTCCCATCTCTCTAATTGTTCTCACCAAAAAGAAATTATCAACATTCCATAATTCATAACTGCACAATCACATTGAGTTGCAGCCGAGCGTTAGATCGTCACGCAGCAGTGTCTGTCAGCAATAATGGAACCCCAGTGAAGCCACTTCCTGTCACTCAGGTGGACGTGAAGACAATAAAGACAGAATTTAATCAAGCAAAAATTAATTCAGGAAATGTCCCAGTGACAGGAAGTGGATGTGTTTGGTTAGATGCACACACAAAGCGACTTGTTTCTGTCACTGATCAATGAAAGAGTTCTTTGGTAATGCTTTCACTTTTGGAAGTTATTTGCATTTGAAGGGACAAAGACATTGAGCCGACACCTGCCGATCACAAGAGAAAGAACTCAAAACTAGTAAAATGGATACGCTAAGAATATAAATATCATGTTTTGTTCTTATATAAATCGTCTCTTTTCATATATCTACTGTTCCAGCCTGCAGTGTTGGATAACCTCCTGACCTCTATGAAGTTTGTCCTCCATGGAATGGGAGTCCTTCGAATCAACCTCGCCAACAGCAAGAACAAGGTCTGCGCTCGTCTCTTTTCATTCTACTGTTGATGTGTATGTATGTGTGTATTTTTTTTTAATTCATTTAAATATAATGTAATTTAAATGAGATTTTTTTTGTAATTATATAACAAATCATTTATTATCAATAATAATAATAAATTATGTCTTAATTATGTACCCACAACATCTATATACAGGTCTAAACATGCATCTAGTTACTGAAAGTTAGCAAAGATGTCAGTGCCCCAGTTTAACTGGTATTCAGACTTTGTGTCCACGGTAAAGAAACATTTTCTGTTTTATTGTTTGCAGTACTTACAGGGTCCACTAGGTGGCGGCATCTTTTCAGAACTAGGGATGTGAGTGCAAATATACAGTCCAAACCAACCTGTCAGTCATTTAGTGGTGTGTTATTAGAATCCTCCCTCGGCTCCTGTGTGTTCCAGACGTGTGTCTCAAACAGTCATTATCTTGTTCCGGACACACCCAATGAGGGTCGTCTGCTTTGATTATGAAATATGACTGTGGTGTAGGGTGGGCTTCATCAGGTCATGTGATAAGCACTGTATTGTAATTAGACAAATCAGGCCAATTGTTCTTTAGTAACAGTCCTAGAGATGCGTATGTGTTGGGTCACACAAGCGGACCTTTGTTCTAGTTGTTTAAATGTTATGTTTTATGCTTATAAACCCTTGCTCCAATCCCTAACTAAAACTTTTTTACTTAGCCAACCCCTAACTAGGTATAGATCACAAAGGGTTGACTATTCATTCAAAAACTGACTAATTATGAGCAATCTGGATGGCTAGTTTTGATATTTTTTAGCAGCAGTGCTTTAATTAGCATGCTAACAGCATGCTAAGCTTTGGATGTTTGACGGTTTGGGCTAAAAAAAACATTTTAAGTTCTTAAAATTGAGAAAAGTTCTTGAAAAATTCTTCCCCGGACATACAAATGATGTATTTATCCATGTTTATGATATTTCTCCAGGTCCACGCTCACTCCGTTCTCTCGTGTGGCCGTTGTTTTGACGAAGACCAGATGCTGTTCCCGTTCATAGGCCACGCCCTCTGCTGTTTGTGGGCGGATCAGGGGGTGCGGTCGGCAGCAGTGCGTGGATACGAGTATGAACTCAATGACTCGGCACTATAGTGAGTAACACTTCTTTAATTAGGTTAATTAGTCACCATCGTTAACTGCATTAGCGCTAATGTCTAATTATCACAGTGATATCTATTATTTGTGTGCAATTGCTCAGCTTGTTTTTGACCAACAGTTGATATTAGGATAGTCTAATATTCGACTAGATATCCTAGAATATATTCTTAGAGGCTTGCCGTTCAAGTGCCTGATGTTTGGTTGTGATTTATAGACCTTATGTAGCCCCGCCCCTTTTCAGCACTGCGCTCGTTGTGTTAAGGCAGGAACACACCAAGCCGACGGTCGGCCGTCGGGCAGTTTTTGTTCGTCGGCCGACTAAGTTTTCTCAGTGTGTTCCGCACCGTCGGCTGAAGTTGGTCCTCGTCGGCTTTTTTTCGGCCGATTCGACATGTTGAATCGGCGTCGGAGCTCGTCGGTCCGTCTGATCATTCTGATTGGCTGTTCAGCTACTGCCACCTGCTGGTACGAAAAGGCATTTCATCTTACGCAGGCGCAGAACGGACGTGCTACTTGGCTGTCGGCTGTCGAGCGTTGGTTTGGTGTGTCAGGGCAACTTTGGACCCAGACGCTGCCGACGTGAGCCAACCTCGCAGTCTGCTTTCATCGCCACTAGTTCGTCGGCGTCGGTTTGGTGTGTACCTGCCTTTATGTCTTGTGGTTTGTATTTCCATAGCATGAAGGTAAGATCTTACAGATTTATGAATGAACCACTTGTTTTAAAATCCTTCCGTTCTACTGACGTTTATGACATCCGCTTCAAACATTACAATGCTCATGATAACTTTCATTAAGTCTCTACAATAAGTAAATCCACTTTTCACTGGCTAATTAATCTTCGACAGCGATGCCATAGAAATATACAGAGCTACCGTAAAAAACGGAAGTTCAAAGACATAATTCTAAAGATGGCTGCATGCTTTTTTTGTCTGCTGCATAAGGTCTATAACTTTGTGATGTCGCACAAGATTCGATACTAAAAATGGTCAAAGAAAAAAATTCATTTTATATATGTTTTCATGTAGCATTCGATTAGCAAGCTAACAGCTGTCTACTTGGTATGCAGGGCTTTCTTAGTCATCTAGTTGTTCAGGAAACCGCTGACCAATTGATTTTGATAGATGAACCAGTTTCTATTATATACTATTTTTAATTATGAAATGTGTTAAAAATTTTTGATGTCACATTATATTAAGCTAAAAGTTAGCAATTTCAATTAGCCTTCTGTTTTTTTCAGTTAGCCTCTATTGTTTTTTTTGTTTTTTTTCCCCAGTTAGGCTGGGTCTCCCCCAACAGGTTTTTTTCGTAAGGTTTTTTAATTGTTTTCAATATGTGTGCAGCGTATTTAAAAACGGCAGTAGCATCATGATGAGGCACTGAGCGCTCTGCTTTTTTTTTTTTCCGGACGCCAAGAGTTGAAAATGTTCAACTTTGAGTAAAACAAAGTGCTCATCACTGTCACTTTTTACCCAGCCGTCCAATCACAGTGGAGGAGGGGCGGGACAAATACCAACTGAACTGAATACTCAAGTGGAAAAAAAACACTGCGCCGTCGAAGCGCTCAAGCGCCCGCAACTAGGTGTTTTCAAAAGAGCGCTGGCATTTTTAGCTGGCTAAAAACTCTTTGGTGGGAGGGTTGCTAGGTTTTCACAACAAAACCTGCCCAATTGCTACTGAAAACTAGCCCAAAACTAGCCCAATCGAGTTTCATGGGGGGTCCCCCAGTAAAAATCACGTTCCGGGGGTAAAATCTGTGTTGTTTGGTGGGGTTCCTCTGGTAAAATTCGCATTCCAGGGGCTAAATATCACGCTATTGGGGTCGCTTCAACCCGTAGACATGAAAAACAATCCGCGGCAATACTGTTAAAATAGCCCAATTCCGCAGACTTTGCAACATTGTTTGGTGGACACGTGGCCTTAGCCTCCATTGTTTTGTTTTTTTGGGGGGTTTTTTTCAGTTAGCCTCCATTGTGATCCTTCAGTTAGCCTTCTGTTATCAGTTAGCTTTTTTTGTTAGTCTCCATTTTTTTCAGTTAGCCTCTGTTTTTTTCACTTAGCTTCTGTTTTTTTTTTTTTTCAGTTAGCCTTCAGTGTTCTGGTGGTTAAGAAAAACTCTCTTGACTAGCTAGTTAAGATAACACAATAACGCATTAAGCTTTTGATCAGGCCTTGAGCAAAGAGGTTACAGACCATGAGACCGGAATGGGTCCCCTAAATGCTTAGCATCTCATTTGAATACATTTAACAATGCTCAAATAGGCCAATCATAATCCGTAAAAAGTCATGAATGTTTTATTCTAATCTAATTGGTCATTTGACACGGGTGCTGACCCCTAAATCTTTCTCTGTTTTTGGTAAACATTCCACGTGCGGCGAGGAAATTTACAGACCATTTAAGTAAAACTATTCCTTATATTATTTTTCTGAATGCGTTAAAGATCGTGAGCACAGATTACGTCATTCATCTTCAGTTATTGACAAGCTTTTATCTCCTGAAGACTTAATCCTGAAAGTTTAATCGTTATTCAATGATTTATTGATTTCCTAGCACTTTTGCTCAGGTTTCCCAGTGCTTCCTGATACAGTTTCCGTAGGCTTCATGTGGGTGTAATGGAACTGATGTGCGACTGCCACTCTTGAGCCATAATGGCCGCTGATCTGTGCCTCGATCCGACACTCCCACTGTGAATAATGGCTGATTAGTGGGATATTCATACAGTGAATTGTGTAATTATGTATGTGTGACAGCAAACTAAAACACCAGGAGGCTGATTATTTAAATGAAACAGAGAGGGTCACCCATGTCGCAGACGTGTGGTGTGTGCCACAGCGAATGAACCTCAAACGCCGCAGCGAGGTGAGTGTGTGTGTGGGGTAGCTCATGAACGGCTATTAGAAAACAGTCAAACCTCAAAGCCAACAGCCTTTGCCAGCTGATATATATATATCCTGCAATGCATGCTGGGACGTCACACAATGGAGGTTTGACATGATAGCTTGTCTCTTTGATTAGCACGCAGGACACCTAGAGAACATTGGAAAGAATGAGGAAAAGATGGTTGTGGTTGTGGTATGTGGTTGAAGTTATCCATACCGAATGTGTTTGACATCTAAACCCACACAAGCCTCTACTGAATTCTACTGAATTCCCACACATGTGCACATAAGTATGTACTCGTATGTAGTTTAGGAAAAGTGATCCCAAAAAGTGAATTTAAAGTAGTAATAATAATAATAATAGTTATGTTTACTATTATTCATTTTATTATTGACAATAATTTTAATATTAGTAGTAGTTCTATTAGTAGTAGTTGTAGTAGTATTAGTGTGTGTGTGTGAGAGAGAGAGAGAGAGAGAGAGAGAAATTGACTGACGGGTACTAATGCCCCCCGTTGGCCCCTGGGGCCAAGGGGCCCCTTCAGATGCTTCAGTTAATAACACGGAGTCAATAACATGCTTGTCATTGGGAGCAACTACATTATTATCACCATTGCACTTACGGCACTTATGTATTTGAGTTGCGGTTTGCAGAGTGTTTAAAACGGGGACACACATATATAACACAATGACGAATTGCTTTAAAAAGTATTCAAATTTATCTTCATTTTAGAATAAGCATAAAAATGCCAGTGACTTCATTAAATATAATGTAACACGGTTTTCTGCACAGATATTCACTAAAATACTGTGTCGTACTGTAGCTCTCACTCTCCAGGTTTAAAAACCTTTCCTCCCAAGCTGTCATGTCACACCTGCAGGGCTCCATCACCTATCCTCACACACACACAGAGACACACATATTCTCTTGTTAAAGGTCAGATTTATCAGAGGGCATTTCCATCGTCTTCGAGGCCAGGTCAGAGCTCCTCACCTGTTCATATCCTGCATCCATCTTGCGAAAACTTTTCATTTGTGCCTTTCATCCGTTCTCATTTGCTCTCACTCGCTATTCTAAATTCTTCACAAAAACCTCGGCCCTAAAACCCCGGCCGGCATCGTTTCACCAAATTCAATTGTGTGAAAAAATAGATCAGAAATGGAGTGAGGAGACGAGTTACTTTAGAGAGAAGATGGAAAGGATTTTTGGTGAGAGGTCAAAGTGGTGTCAAATCAATCCGAAAGTTAAAGTATATCTACAAAACACCAGAAGAGGTTTTCAAATGCTAAAAATACTTCAAAATGTCACACTGCCTAGGAGAAACCAGGCTGGACCAGTTTTGGAAAGGAATAGATCTAAAAATCTTTTTTTCTTCTGTAGGACATAAAAAGACACTTCGAGTGATGTTCACGCTGCACTTTTCCATAAAACAAAAGAATACAGTGAGATTGGCTACCTACAAATTGATTCCCTTCAGATTAGACCAGCTAATGATCTTAAAGATCAGCTTGGACCAGCTAAAAAAACATCAAAAGCTGGTTTTAGCTTGTTTTTATTGTGCTGGGTCTTTATAGAAAACACTATTTCTGGAGTCTATAGCTGGCAAAGTTAGCTCCTGCCTTTCCCTAAGGAGCGTCAGAGAGAGAGAGACAGATTCACTGCGACAGGGCCTTTGCGTCCCGCTGGGAATTGAAGGCCAGCAGCGAGTGGAAGTTGCATCCTTATGCACGTAAGGACATGTCTGTCATCCGCACCCAGACGTGCCTAAAGAAACACACCTTGCACTTGTGCGCTTACAGTCTATGTTCAGGCCTGAGGTGTCCGGAGTTGTGTGTTCATCGCTGCCTTGGAGCGTGTTGTGCCACCCAGGGGGTTTACAAGATCAGACTCAGCTGGAATGCCAAGGAATCGCATTGGCACTGAGGATGGAGTGTTGTGTTGTGTGTCTGTTTTGCTGTCGCTAAAACCAGAAACGCACACTGCGCAAGTACACAATTGTGTTTAATGCATATAATGTGCATTATAAGTTTACTGTGGCAGAAAGAAATGTGCTCAATGGTGTTGTTATAACTATTATAAAGCATTTTTGTTGTTAATAAAGCTGAAATAAAATAAATATATTAGATAAAAATCGAATGACAAATGTTACCTTGGTGCTTTAGAGCCTCTTGCTTTAGAGCTGCGAATGTGAGAATCCAGTGCGTACGTTTCAGTACTCGTGTGCAAAAGAGTTTCCTTCAAATATCTGCTGTTATACCATGTGTTATAGCAAAACCATGTCATAAATGATGAGTGAATGAATGAATTTTCATGTCTGGGAAAATTAGGGATTAAACGGGTTAAAATTTTATGATGTCTACTGTATTCACAGTGATATAACGTTAGCTATGCTGTATACCAGGGGTATTCAACTAAAATTTAAAGAGGTCCAGTTAGAGAGAATTTCTTGAAGCAAAGGTCCGGAAGATCATAATGTCTAACTATTTAGTGTGATATATATTTAAGTAGCCTAGTTGTATCAACATCTGCAAGTAATCAATACCTGACTGTCAAATCAAATGAATTCAGTACAATTCAAAAACTTTTTGACAATATTTATTGTCACGTAACATAGAACATTTATGTATGACTGTAGATATAATGTTCTCTCATTAACTAAATAAAATAGGGCTACATTTCAAAATGAGAGAAAATAAATAAAATATGAAAATTATGCATGTTCAAATAAAGTGCTTAACTTCAGAAAAATAAAATAAAGGGAGCTTGAATTTCCCCTTTTCTGTTTCACATCTTGACTCAACAGTCTCAACCAATTTTACAGAAAATAAATCTCAACACATCTTAACAATTGAACAGTTTTAGAGTAGCCTATCACTTTTTTCCCCTCTTATATCCCACTCCCCCACTATTTTCACTGTTCACTTTTCTTTTTTTGGAGAGCACCAGTTGTTTCTTATTTTTCTCTCCCTTTCTCTGTCTCGTATTTTTCTCAACTTTCTCCGTGTCACTCGTCAGTTTCTCACTTAAGAAACGTTAAAGTTGGCCGCATATTCACAGATTCGAATTTCCCGGATCAATAACTCGTGAGCTAAACGCTGTTACTACACAAATAACATCTCTTTTCAATCGTAGTAATGTAGAGAAGCAGCTACAACCTAATTTTTTCCTCAAAACCGGCTTTCCTCCGCGGTGGACAAAATACATTGATCTCAATGCGCGGACGGCTGAGAGACGGATCTGAAGGGACCGTCTGCAAAGTGCAAAACCCGAAAAGCGTTACTACAAAAACATTCAATAACTTCAGTGTTACACACTGTACTGTCACCAAATTCAGTTCACACATCACTGCTGTCCTGCTGGTTATACTACAACACTTATTTTGGAAAAAAATATTTTTGCATATTTTTTGCATAGGGAAGTATTTGATTTCGAAAGCAGCGAGACTCATTGCCCTTGGAAGACAACAGTTTATGCTAATGATGGTATCGCATCCCTTGCAGCAACAGTGTGAAAACAACACAGTCTGACGTACTAGCATAGCGCAACCTGGTCTTTCTTCTGTTCGCATGAACAGAATGATAAAATGGTCTTATCAGTGCAGGGAAAGATGCCTCACACACTCTTAATCAAAAACTATAGCAGTTGTCAGAGGTTATTGCTTCAAAACTGTGTTTATGTGTGTGTTTGTCTAATTCTCTCTCCAGGGTGCTTTACCTCCTGTGAGGTGTGTGTATATTGCTACGTAGCGCACACTCCCGGATAATCCCTCTCTTTAGCACATCCGCGTACAGAAATCCCCCACAGGTTTGCTTATACCGTATCATGCTGTATTTATATTCATGTTGGTAATTAGCATACGCCGTGTTTTCCCCCGGGCCGGTCTTATCGCCACCGCAGCCGCTAACCGCAGTCAGAGGTAAAGCTGCTTACCTAGACAATTTAAGACGGCCCTTAAGGACAGGGCTTTTCCCACAGAGACCCGATTATAGGAGGTGAGGTGAAGAGACGCGTCACTCCCAAGCCTCTTTTTTTTTACCGACAGGTTGCTGGAGTTGGTCCTTAAAACCGGCTGGTATGAAACCACTGGTTGGAGCGGGATAAAATCCACCATGTAAAGTTTTCTCAGTCTGGTGACGTTAACATAAAACAAACTAGATTGTAGGGATGCACAATATATCTGTACCATATCGGTAATTTAGTAACACTGTTAAATGTAATCTTTAGCAAATCTTTCTTTTTTTTTATTTATTTTTTTTTTTTTATGCTGTTATAGTTCAGTACACCAACGTGATCTAAACTAAAATGAGAAATGTTGCCTTGGTAATTAGCTGAAATAAAATAAGTTTAAGTGAAGAAATATAAATTTTATTTTAATTGTTTTATTTAAAATGTTACTGATTAATACGGTATTATTTTAGTGATTTATTTTTTAATTTATTTAGATCAGTGTTGTCAAAACTAAGACTTAAAAATGTTGTTGCTTATTAAAATAAAGCTGAAATATAATAAAATATAAATATTATATGAAAAACTTAAAATTAGAAAGTTTGCCTTGGCAACTAACTAAATAAGTTTTAAGTACTAAAATTACTAATATAAAATTGAAATAAAAATAAATTAATAAAACTAAAAAACAAAACTACTAAAACCTAAACTAAAAATGAACTTCTGGGAACAGAAAATATAAATATAAAATTTAATTCAAAATATGAATGAAAACTGTAATAGTATATACATAATACTAAAATAACAATTTTAACAATCTAGAATAGAATTTTAATATCGACCATTTATCGGTTAGCAGTCATAACGTGAAAATAATTATCGGTTTATGAGAGAACTTCTGGCCAAGAACTAGTTCTATTTTGGTGGAAAAGGAGTTTCAGGAAGTCAAAATCGTTACTGTAAGTTTTGTTGTAAAATGTCAATTTGTAAAAACCTTTTCTATCTATATGTCTCTCTGTCTCCAGTTTTTTTGAGAACATGGGCAGGATCATCGCCACCGACTACATGCCGACAGAAACGGACGTTTTAAGAGTCCGACTGAGAACCACAGGAGTGATCGAGACTCAGTTCAAAGTCAAACACCTGGTCTTCAGGTAATCAGTCTCTTTTTAGCACAACTGTTGTTACAAAACACATATGTTTTTACGAGTAGTCGTAGACTTTGTAAACGACTCTCATCAGACAGATCAAGTAGCCTTTCTTTCATTTTCAGTTGAAGTTTGTCTAAAACAGTGGTTCCCAAACTTTTTACAGACGCATACCCCCTGAAGCATTTAACGTCCTTCTGCGTACCCCCTCTCTACTACTTAGACTGCTGCAGTCACACCTTTTCTATTAGGGGACAATATTTTCTGCCTTAAAGGGGACATATCATTCAAATCTGACTTTTTTCGTGTTTAAGTGCTATAATTGGGTCCCCGGTGCATCTACCAACCCAGAAAATGTGAAAAAGGACAACCCAGTAACTTTGTTTTGGTAAGCCTTTCTCTGCAAGAATGTGAAAAAACGAGCTGCTCAGATTTTGCTCCCCTTGTGACGTAGGAAGGGGATCTTATTACAATATTACCGCCCCTTAATCTGCACGTTTCCACCCACGGTGCTGTCATTTTGTTTTCGCAAGCGAAAACGGTGTACCAGTTCTAATGCCATGGCAAAAGTTCGAGCAAAGGTTGCATTTACTAATGAAACGCCGCTGTGTGTTCCTTGGAGACGCATAACAGTTCTGCTCTGGCTTTAGTTGGAACTATTATTTCATTGGAAAATACAGCAAACAATACTGACAATACTGTGTTTAAAATATACTTCACTTAATATTACCCATTTGTTTGTTGAAATGTATAAAAACAATGTCACATTTGCAATTGTGTGTATATTCTGGAAAAATTGCATTCTTGCTCATATAATATATTATCCACATTAAAAACAAAAACTCACTTTTGTATTGAAGAGTTTCAGTCTTAAATAAATCGATCTCTCTGCACAGTCTGTGTCTATAGGCTATTTGTTCTTCATGCTAGTAAGTGCTAAAACCCCACTTTTACAAAGGTACATTGTTGAGAACGGCAGTATAGCGCAGTTTGTATATATATATACTCTGCACGCAGCCTATCATATGCACACTGCTTGTGTGGATACAGTCAGTTTAGACCGCAAAAGATGAGGTAATTTGATTGGATGTCATGTATTTATGGCATTTTGTCTGTAATACATGCTCAGATTTAATGTTATTTTAATGTGGGGTAGAATTAAATGAATGGCGAAATGGCATTTTGTTCGCGTACCCCCTCTGTCACCTCAGTGTATCCCAGTTTGGGAACCACTGGTCTAAAAGTAGCTACAACTAGCAGGTTCACTTAGAAAAAACTGAGGGGGTTTCTGTTGAACAAACCCTTCTCCAGCTTTGTGATATTGACCGTGTCAACGTGGGTGGCATCCTCCATCTCACTATCTTATGAAACGTCACCCCTGCATGCCGTTCTGATTAAGCATCGCTCCATTCATCAATATCCTAACTGGCATTATCAGCATTGAGCACACGTTTGACTTTGATTTGGATGCAAGACTTGTTATGATTTTGTTTTTTTTGTTTTTTTGGCTTGCTATGATGACTTGTCTTGAGTCTGAACTCAAATATGTCGACAGACAACTCCTGAAGGTATATGCTTATTGTCTTTGAAGTAGTGTTATATTAATATCATTCAGGGTTACTATAGTTAACTAAAGGGCTTTTCACACTTGAAATTGTTAACCCTGGGTCATTCTAAACCCCAGCTAAATGGAATCCTGGGTTATCTTGCTTCACGTTTCACATTGCTCATAATTTACCCGGGGTTAACAATTAATTCCCTGGGTATTCATAAGCTGACGTTTCACACTGCACATTCCTAAACCCTGAGTTAATGTTCTTATTTGCATATTTGCGGTGTCAGTGTCATTGATTTAATGAACGCAGCACACGACCTGTTTACATAAAAGCTCCAGCATTGAACATCCTCGTATTGCTGACTGTACTATCAAGTTTATACTGAATGGACATTTCGGACTATAAAGGTAAGAAAGAAACGGTCTCTTCTTCACTCAAATTGTCACGTTTTCTGTCAGCATTTGACATTTTTCCTCTCAAACGCTGAATTTACTGTTTATATACAATGCGCAGCGTTTAACATAAATTTTATTTTCAGTTTATTTCAAGTAATGAAATATTTTTTTGCTTTTATTTTTAGTTAACGTTTTCTTTGGGGCCAAAACAGTTGGGATATGTGGGTAAACTGCACACAGTTACAGTAACAATCTCTTGTTCCTCAAAATGTCAGAATGAAAAAGTTTCATGCGTGTTCATTGTCCTCTCAAGTTCAATTTTGCGCAAACATTGGGCAACCAATAAAACGATCGAGAGGTTTCATGGGAAATGTGAGTAATTTTCTGCCTGGCAGCTTTTACCAGTCATTTGAATGTTAATGGAGACATTTACAGCTATGAGATGCCACTGACTGTTTGAGATGGCACAGAAAGATGAGTGTTTTGGCATGTGGTGGAAAGCAACTGTCTTTGTCTATACTTTTTCTTTCGCTTCTTCTTGGGCCGTGAGATTTGGCTAATTTATTGGCCTCAGTTAAGGGCTTCTGCAATAACATTTATATTGCATTACTTTGCATAATTCAAAATCTAAATTCCCATTGCTTTCGTGACAGTTTTTAATAAAAGCGCATTTACAACATCATAAAATCAAAACAAGATGACTTCACTTAAAAAATGCTTGTGGGATGTAGCGATGTTTGAAATACCCAGTTGGATGCTTATCCATTTAGTCGTCTTTACTGTTTAGTCTGCAAAAATGTCTGTTTTTCAATCTGAAATAGGTTAGGTTAAGTTGTGGTATAGAGCATAAATATGAGCGAAAAAATCCCATCGACGTTAAGAAGATGAAGGAGTCTCCATCATGATTAAGAATTTATGTTCATTATAACTCTCTGAAGCAGTGTAGTGCGCATGTTATGTGGAGTAATTGTTTGCTATGTGAAACCTGTTTACTTCCTCTTGACTTCTAGAGTGAATTAATTCGGTCTGAATAACTTACTGTCAGTCTTCAGCATGCTCCACTGCTTGTCCTTATCGCAGCATTTCACACGCGTCCCACGCCGAAACCTCAAGATCTTTATCATATCACTGGATTCACACCTCACGTTTGATATAAACATCCATAGCTGCTGCATTTCAGTACGATTCTTTGCCTTCCTCAATAATTCACTTCAGTTTTTAAATAAAAGCTATGTATTTATGCTTTAATTTATTTAGTCATTTATTTATTTATTTATTTACTTTTACTTTATGAAGTTATACTTTTATTTATTTATATTTATGCTTTTATTTATACATTATGCTTTTTTTTATTTATATTTATGCTTTTATGCATTCATTTATGCTTTTTATTTATGCATTTATGCTTTTATTTGTTCATTTTTATTTTATTTCTACATTTAGAATCTAAGTTCTGTAAATCTAAAAAGACAGAGATACTGTTTCTTATGGCCATATGTAAATGTTGCATTATTTGTTTTTCTAATAACGGTTTTGCAGTTCATTTCATATGCAAATTTGATGCTTTATTCAATATTCAAATTCCTAATTTCAGCTTACATTAACTTGTTGACCGTAATCATTAAAAAGTATTTTCTTCTAATGATAATATATGCAATAATTATTGCACAGCTGTTGTCTTAATGTATATTTTGGACATAAGTAGGAACATGATGTCAAGGGTTTGTTGGGCAGGAAGTGTCACTGTTTTCGTCAGTATCTGATGATGATTTTTTTTTTTTAAACAAGTCTAATGAAATCTTTAAACCGAATTCCTCCCTACAGCCAAAATCTAAATCTGAGGTCACTCAGGGTCACCCTTCACATCTGAGCCGTAATTAACAGTCTAATGATGAGTGAAACGACTTGCGTTTTGATCAGTGTGTTTAACACGGCATGATTCTCACCTTGTCTGCAGTGATTATGTGGCCACATCAGATCATCTCATAATTAAACAAGCCATTATTAAACCTTTGTGCTGTTGGAAAAGACGTGACAGCCAAGAAAACATCAGGAAGATACACTAGGTTTGATTTATTTATTTATTTTATTTTTCCCTCTCGTTAAAATTTCCTGTTGCAGTTGAATAGTCCATAAAATGCTATATGGATACATTTTTTTTTTATTTTCAGACCATAGTATTTATTCAGTATAAAAATGTGTGTGTGTGTGTGTGTGTGTGTGTGTGTGTGTGTATGTATGTATGTATGTATGTATGTATATATATATATATATATATATATATATATATATATAAATGTATATATGTA
This sequence comes from Mylopharyngodon piceus, assembly GCA_039654765.1. Lineage (NCBI taxonomy): Eukaryota > Metazoa > Chordata > Actinopteri > Cypriniformes > Xenocyprididae > Mylopharyngodon > Mylopharyngodon piceus. The sequence continues at coordinate 42,412,225 of CM077438.1, forward strand.
TGTGTGTGTGTGTGTGTGTGTGTATATATATATATATTAGGGATGCACCGATACCATTTTTTAAGGACCGAGTACGAGTACCGATACTTTTTCCTAGTACTCGCCGATACCGATGCCTATACATTTATTAATTTCTCTCTCTCTCTCTCTCTCTCTCTCTCTCTCTCTCTCTCTCTCTCTCTCTCTCTCTCTCTCTCTCTCTCTCTCTCTCTTAACATATTTTGTTGTTTTATTAACATTAATGACAAATATAGGCTAAGGTCCCTTTAAGACCAAATCCATGGATACTGACACATATCCTGTTTTCACCCAAATGTTTAAGTCCGCTTAAGCCATAACCGACTGTATTTACGTGAGATACTTCACACGATGGACATTTTGACAACTATGTGTGCATTTGACCATTCAGGCGCAAGGAGAATTGATCGCGCGCTGTCTGAAAGAACTGGGATCGCGCGCAAGAAAGAGAGAGCGCTTCTGGCCTGTGTCATTCAGCGCGATTCCGCCTATCCCGCCTTCACTAATCGATAACAAATTTTGTGATTGAAAGCATGCAGTTCGCAACGTGTGTGTTGTCATCACTAATTTTGAAGTATTTCCACTGCTGCCGTCGGTGTCTCTGTTACGTCACGTGAGGTAACGGTCTTTGGTATCGGGGGTATTTTTTCGAGTACAAGTACATGAGCTTGGTATCGGCCCGATACCGATACTAGTATCGGTATTGGTGCATCCCTAATAAATATAAATATATAATATAATATACACACACACACACACATATACATTATATATATATATAATTTTTTCCATATTACACTAAAATTAAGTATGCTTTGTATTAATAATTACAATAGTTTGAGTTTAACAAATTTTGCCCGTTAAACTTTTTTTTTACCTGCAGTTTGTTGTACACGAGAAAATCTACCAGTTTGTCATAGTGTCAACATCAGCTATGTTCATGATTTAATTTGTTTGTATTAGTGTCCCATAAAGCACATATAGATTTATTTTTTTCCATCACATTTGAAGTGTGTGTATTGATAGTTTTGATTTCAGACGTGTGGAGGAATCTTTCCCACAAATATAGTGAAGAGACAGCGCGGGATGAAGTGGAAGGTGGAAAATAAATGTGTGAGAGAGACTGACTGTTATCGGCCTTCTCCCTTTAGACACGATTGTCTGAAGACAAGAAACACTCTTTGAGAACAAACACTCGCCTTTTCCAGCTCTTTTTAGATGTGCTTCAAAAATAGACGTGAAGAGGAGAAACCTGTAATGAAATATGTCATGTTTTGAGATGTTATTTTATTTTGACACATCTTTGCTAACAACTAGCTAACAAGCTAACTCTTTTTAGTGTTGTGATCTAAATCACTGTGAGTGGAAATTTAGCGGAGCTTGTTAATTTGAGAGACTCATTTGATGGCATCAGTAATAGCCCATTGGTCTGTTTTTCACATGTTCGGATATGTGTTGCTAGTTAGCAGCATATTAGCATAACAAATGCAACACTGTTTGTAAAAGTCAGCATGAAATGATGTTCAAAATCCATTGTGCTTTTGTAACATGATGTATTTCCCAAGGTAAATTGCACCTGTGTTTACTTTAAAGTGTTTTTGTGCCATAATGAGGTGTTTCTTTTTTCCATTGAGGACCTTTTGTCTATCTCTCCACAGAATGTATGACGTTGGAGGCCAGAGGACGGAGAGGAGAAAGTGGATCAGTTGTTTTGAGGATGTGAGGGCCGTGCTGTTCGTTGTGTCTCTGAGTGGATACGACATGACGCTAGTAGAAGATCCATCTATGGTGAGAAAATGTGTAATTTTGCATTCACCTACTACATCAAACAGCAGATCTTACTGAACACTGATCACCAAGGTGTTATTTAAAGCTGAAGTATGCAGTTTTTAGATGTTAAAAATGGTATGCTTGGATTTTTTAGAGTATTAATTAACAGTAATATATTATACATAAATTATGTATTTGGTTTTTTTTAATCTACATTTTTCATACACTACTTCTGGAAAATTCTATAGGGGTTCTGTCACCATGCGTTTTTGTAACCGTTTTAAAAAAAATATTTGGATTTTAAATTTTTTTTAAAATTTATTTTAATCAATTATATTGATCTATTTTTTAAATAACTCCCTGAAAAGTATAATTATAAATACTGAAAACAACATTTACTTTTATGTATTTAGCAGATACTTAATTTGAATATTTTACAGTATTCATTTAATGTAACATTCTAAAACTAAAATTTAGTAAGACAACAATAAGCATCATTACTATATTTTTTTATAACAAAAGCTATTTATTAATATAATGCAATAATATTACATTTGTGATAAGCGATATATTACATTTGGATTTGTGCTGAATTAGAAAAAGCACAAGTTTATTTCAGCACATTTTTTCCACGCCAATATTTTCAGTTTTGCTTTAAATGAATTTAAGTTTGCTGTTTATAATAAATGTTGTTTATAATGAATGCCACTATAATTTGTTTTTTATACTTATATTTTTTTTAATTCATGTTCTGAATACTGTTACTGTGTGTTTATAGTATTTATAATGTTTGTAAATATTTTGTTTTATTTACCGGTATTTACATTTATTTATGAATGTAATACTAAAATGTGACATGCATCAATACAACATATCGGTGTGTGGTTTTTTTATTTTTTATTTTTTTTAACAATACAAATTTGACCTGTTACAATTCTGGTATTAATGCTGAAAATAACATTTAATATTTTACTGTTTTTATTTAATGTACTACTAATTTTGTAACATTTTGTCACTAAAATTTAGTAACACAAAACATAAAATTAGTTTTCTTAATGTGAATCTGAGTGTTAATACATCACACACATTGTTCATATGCAATGACCTCAGCTTTTCAGTCGCCTCTCATATATGACATCACAAGAGAGCATCATGGGATCTCATGGGAATGACAGCTCATGTTTTTAATTTGTGCTCTTGTTTAGAATCGACTGCAGGAGAGTCTCAAGCTGTTCTCATCAATCTGCAATAACGTCTTCTTCAGGAGTACTTCTATGGTAAGAAACGGCTCAATTATCAGAGAGAGCTCATCCAATCTCGTCCCATTAGCTCAAGAGGAGGCCAGTGTCGTCAATCAAGACACGACGCAAAACGCCCAACATATGTGACCAAAAAACAAACCAAAACACTTTCTTTGATGCATACTTGCCCACATTTACAAGAGGGATAATGCAGCATAATACTAAGTTTTTTTTGTTTGTTTGTTTTTTTTTTGTTTTGTAGAATTGCTGTGTATACAGTCAAGCCAAAATTTATTCAGACACCTTGAACATTTCATTCATTAATTCAGTTTATTCACTATAGTTTAAAAAAATGGTAATAAAATATGACAAGATCTCAGAGTGTCAGAAAAATTAATCTTAATTATGTCAGATAACACTTAAGCAAAACATGGCCGGGTCAAAGTGTCTTTTAATAATTTTTGGTTCCAAATTTGTATCAATTTTACTGGTAGTCCACTGTATGAAGAATTTTTGGGTATAATATGTCACAGTTTACTTTATTTTGCTAGCCTCACTTACATAAATGAACTATAGTGTCCTGCACCCACTAGCAAAAATATATCAAAAATATCAAAAACGTCTGAATAATTTTTGGTTTGACTGTATATATAAGATGGATCTATGAATGGATGGATGAATGGATCTATGGATCTATGGATGGATGGATGGATGAATGGATCTATGGATCTATGGATGGATGGATGAATGGATCTATGGATGGATGGATGAATGGATCTATGGGTGGATGAATGGATCTATCGATGGATGGATAGATGGATCTATCGATGGATGGATGAATGGATCTATGGATGGATGAATGGATCGATGGATGGATATATAGATATTTTAATAATTTTCGATAAATTTCGATACAACATTTAACACACACACACACATATATAGTATTTATATTTATTTATTTATTTTAGTAGTTAATTAGTTAATAATGGTAAATTTTTCAACATTTTCAAATGTTATCAGATGTTTCTTTCATTCAGTGATTTGACATGCCTTTAGTACTGCTACTAAAGTCTGCAATGATTTCAGAAATTTAACGCTAAAGTTTCTACGTTAAAGATTTTAACTTTAATGTTAAATCAATTCTGAATCTGTTTACTTTCCTAATGCATCTTCTGGTCTTTTTATTGATAAAAGTGTTGTTTAGTTAGTTTGGTTAGTTTTTAGTTTATAGTAGTTTTTGATAACCTGCTCCGCCTCTGAAACGACTTTCCATTTCTGCTGACATCATCAAGCCCTCTAATTTTTAACCCCTCCTCTGCATTCTGTCATATATATATATATATATATAAAATTTATAATATAGGCCTGTTTTCACAATCTAATCAGTTCCACTTAATAATAATTCTTTTCATCAAATAAAAATCAAATACGGCACAACACCGAAGTCTTTTTGTGCTGACATTAACGTTACGTCACTTGTTAGCCCGATGTCAGGGAGTTCTTCTCAACTTCTGGACCTCCATCTCATTATAAACTTGTACGACTCCATTGCGATCACCTGATGAAAGAGTCTGTGGTTCGTTCAGACGTTTCATTCACCGATTACTGTAGCTTGCTTTGGTAACCTCACCTCCAGACTTAGCATCTTCCCTCGTAATTACGGCCCACATCGTCAGTTAGCCCAGACTTTGTTATAATTGCCCATGTCGTTTGGTAATTACGCTAGCAGGCGTATTTTAGGTCGTCCCTGTGGGTGACGGTGGTCCTCTTGTTTTCTGTCTATTTATCGTACGCCCTCCGTAAACCTCTTTCCGAGTAATGAGGTGTGCTAACTGCCCTTGTTAAGATGCGTTTTATAGCCACGTTAGTCATACTCTGCTGTTTTGAAACGCTGGGCAAAATCATTACTGGGCCAAGTTGTTAATTAAGCCATTATAGTGAGCCACACACGCTCTTTTCTCTCTCTCTCTGTCATCTTTTGTGGACACGGAGGTATTAATCATTTTATTTTGTCAAGTCGGTCTTCATAACCACACACACACACAACTTTCTTCTCGAAGACTTTCTATAGCTGGTGTATTTGACTAATCGATACTTGTCCTAAATGATTGATTTTACAGAGCGACTGGTTGATGGGTGTTGACTGTCTCGATCCAGAGTGACGTGTAAGTGTTACTTATTGTTTTGCAGATATTATTCATGAACAAGATTGATCTCTTCCAAGAGAAGATTCTCCACTCCGGGCGTCATCTGCGGCATTACCTTCCCCAGTTCAGAGGTGAGAGACGGATCTGTGATTACACATGAATCACGCTTGTTCCCGCTGCTGAATGTTTAAAGAAAGTGTAATATTTACTTCAGCTGCTCACAGAGGTTCATTTGGTGACTCATTTCCTTTATTAAAGCAGAGAGTTGGCAAGCATTTGTCTTCAACTGCTCCCAAACATATTCTTTTTTTTTTTTATTTCATTTGTTGGTTTATTGTCTTTCTTTGATTTAGTTTTGTTTCATTTGTTTGTTCTCATTCTTTTGAACATTCATTCGTTTTGTTCCTTTTTTTTGTTTATTCTTTCTGTCATTTGTGCTTTCTTTATTTGTTCTTTAAGTTTTTCTTTTGTTCTTTCATTAATTTGTTTCTTTTATTCATTTCATTCTATTTTGTTCATTGTCTTTTGTTCATTAATTTTCTTTTTTCCAATTCTTTCATTATTTTGTTCATTCTCAATTTTCTTTCTTCTCTTTGTTCTTGTTCTTTTTGTTAGTTTGTTGTCTTTATTTGTTTCTCCTTTGTTCATTCAGTTGTTTGTTGCATCATTCATTTTCTGTTTTTTGTTAGTTTGTCTGTTTTTACATTCTCTTCTTGTTTCTTTGTTCTCTTTTTTTTTTTTTTTTTTCTTTATTTTTAATTTGTCTGCTTTTTATTTAAAGGGGTCCTTGATTATGATTTCACTTTTTTAACTTTAGTTAGTGTGTAATGTTGCTGTTAGAACATAAACAACATCTGCAAAGTTCAATGCGAAGGGAGATATTTTCTTTTACAGAAATCGCTTTTTAAGGACTACAACTTCTTTCTGGATTAGTGACATCACTAACCCTAAAATTTACATAAACCCTGCCCCCGAGAACACGCAACAAAGGGAGCGAGGCCATGTTGGGCTGCTTTAGAGAAGAGGAAGAGTTGTTGAAGAGTAGGGTGTTGTTGCCATGGCGTCATTTTACGCCGGACTGCTTCACAAACGAGGGTCAATTCAACTGGATTTGCACAAACGATTAACATGACGGCACATGCTAGTCGATTAGTTGAATCAACTCCACAGCAACTACATAAATTTATCCACTAACCATTCAGAAACATCCAGTTGCATTCTAAGAGTTGTAACTTCTTCCTGAGTCTCTCCATCAGTGTCCGACTCCGGTGTGAACATTGTAAGGCTGAACACCGTTACTGACAATCGTCATTTTGTCTGCGTGAGATTCTCCGGCTTTGTTGTTGTTGAGCAACTGAAGCACGAGCTGTTAAAGCTCTGCCCTCTTCTGGAAAGGGGGCCGGGAGCAGCAGCTCATTTGCATTCAAAGGGACACACATAAACTGTGTGTTTTTTGTCACACCCAAATAAGGGCAAATTTGACAAGCTATAATAAATGATCTGTGGGGTATTTTGAGCTGAAACTTTAGACACATTCTGGGGACACCAGAGACTGATATTACATCTTGTGAAGAGGGCATTATAGGTCCCCTTTAATTTACTTGTTCATTCTTTTGATTTCTGTTATTTGTTTGTCCTTTCATTCGTTTGTTCTTTTGCTTTCTTTAATTAGTTTCTTTCTTTCATTAATTTAATTCTTTTTCATTTATCTTTCTTTTTGTTTGTTTTCTTGATCTGTCATTTGTTCAGTTTTTGTTTGCTCTTGTTCTGTTATTCATTTGCTTCATTCTTTTTCATTTACTCTTTTGTTTGTTCATTCTTTTTCAATTGTTTTATTAATCATTTGTTTGTTGACTTTCTTGTTCTTTTTCATTTTTGTTTGTTTGTTCATGTTCTTTCATTCAGTTGTTTGTTCGTTCTCTCTGTGTTCTGTTTTCTTCTCGTTTGTTTGTTCTCTTTCATTTGTTTATTTTGGTTGTTTTAGCTTTCTTTCTTTCTTTCTTTCTTTCTTTCTCTGAGACTCTGTCGTCCTCTATCACTGTCCTTCCATTAAGACTGAATCCACCATGTCGCTATGAGTTTGTAGTTTGGCTGTCTAATCAGCTGGAATGGATCCTGTAGTTTTTACCTCAGGGAGAAAAGGTCAAGACGGATGAGGCTGGAAATTTCTCGCATAACATTGTCTTCACTCTCCCACCCCCTCTTATATATGATAAAGTTAATCCCGATTCGGATAGAAGATTACAATAAAACCTTTTTACAACTACATTTCACCCGGCATCAGGCATCATGCAAATGTCAATTTAGCATTGAAGGTTTAGAGATTGATCTCCTGCTCCAAACGGTATAGGACTGATGAACAGATCTCGTCAGATATGCATAGACTCTGATTTCATTTCTTTTCTACTGGGGAAAACTCAATTACATCCACTTCATCCATCTTCTCTCAGATGTACAGTGTTTCGTGTTAATGCATAATTCATCAGAAATTTATGTTTTTGTAGTGCTCTCCTGTTTTGTTTTTTGTTTTTATTCATGTTGTTATGTTTTGAAACTGCTGACTTATACCTTAATACTCCATAGAGAAAATACTGTTTAACCTTTGCAGCGGAAAACTTATCAAGTATATAAAATGCATTTATATTACTGTTTTTACTGTAAATAAATGTAGCCTTGGTCTTCTTTCAAAGAAGTAAACCCCGTGTGTTTTTGTTCACAGGTGCTGACTGTGATGTGGACGGTGCCGCCAGGTTCATCGCCGCCATGTTCGTGTCTCTCAACGCCACGCCCAGCAAGCTCATCTACCATCACTTCACCACAGCCACCGACACCTCCAACGTGCAGGTAGTTTTCCAGGTCGTCATGGACACCATCATCAAGGAGAACCTGGAGGCCGTGTCTCTGCTCTGAGTCCAGAACAATTCCCCTTTAAAAACTGAATAAAGACTCATGGATGATGCTGATGCTATTTATTATATATGATGCTCTGATATTAATCAGAATGGAGCGACTGCACAATTTTCATGTAGCAATAACCGAATACATGCCAGTTTATGCTCCTCTTACTTAAACACCAACTAACAGAATGACAAAAGATTTAATAACTGTCCTGTATAATAATCTCAATCACGTTACGCTGTGGAAGTGTATAATATGGTTTTAAAGAGTAAATTGTACTGCCCTGGGAGGTCATGTTGCTCATCCATGCATCCCATAATTTTCCACCTGACATCGCTTCCTGTGTGTACGTTACCATGGTTAATAATCACTTATAAAATAACCTTTTCTCCTTGTGTAAATCTTTGTTCAACATGGTCTGTTCAGAGCTCGAACACCCTGTCAGTTCATAAAGGTTTTTTTTTTTTTGGCGTTATGAATCATGTTTTGCTTTTGACTCATTGGTGATGCAAGGCATTGCACTTTTATAGTTCTATAATTCAATCTGAAATAGTTTTGTTGCACCAAAGTGAGCCACACATCTATATGAAGCATAATCATACCTGTAGAAATTGCATATTGTTTTGTAAATACATTTGAAATCATGTTACTTTACCATTTTTTCCCATTTATTCATTGATATTCCATTGATGGATGTTTTTTTGCTGTTTAAATGCTGTATTTCGCTTTTCAAAAGCATTTGAGTTACACTTTTGTAAATGCAAACAAGCCACTGTGAATATAAACGTAATTAAAAACTAACATAAATGTGTTTGATATTGTTTCGTGCTGATTTCCCACACACAATCAATGGTGTAAAACGAGTCACGTCATATTTTCTCAATGCAAATGCACAACACAAACATACACACAATGAATGGTATATCTTTCAAGTTTAATAAAATAAAGAAAACATCTTTGAAAGTTTTTGCTCATAACAGCGAACTCTTTTTTATGAACATTTAATACATCTGGAAGAAGGTACAGGAGACGGGTGGGCGCGAGGGAGAACAGATCGAACAGAAAATACCTCTCTGTTTTATGTTTTGTTTTATTTATAAATTTAAAGCAGCGAACTTCACATTGTGTGAACCAGGGGTGCTCAAAACTGCTCTGAGATCCGTTTTCCTGCAAAATACAGCTGAAACTAAGTGTTCACACTGGAAGTGACTTGAATTTGGTTTGACTTCACTTTTTCGCATTCGCTATATACTAAACCAATATCTGTCTTTTTACGGTACATTTTAATGTCTTGATGGCTGATTTTACTTCATTTAAAATTATCAATTTTTTTGTGTGTCACAAAACAGCATTTTTAACGGATGTGCGAGACTTCCGGTGTCCTTCGCTTCCAGGTATTTTTAGCTGTACAATGAATGGTGTAAAACGAGTCACGTCATATTTCTGTCACGTTATGCTGCTTGATATTAAAACTGGTATTTCTTAGATTATTTTAATGTATTGTCGTAGTTATAAACGCACTGTTTTGTAGTTTTGCCGTTTACCTCACTAGTTATTTACCTATAGCGGCTAGTGAATCGGAAGTCCCGCACATTCACAGAAAATAATAGATTTAGAATATAAATTTTAAAAATGATTAGCATCGCTAGAGAACTAAACATCGCAGGACAGCAGATCTTCGGGAGCAGCGCTGAACATCCCTGGTGTAAATCAAGTAAACATTCAATGTCAACAGCGCGCCTCACTGCCTTGGCTGTAAATACTCCTGAAATGAAGAGACTTTGGGTCGGGGAGGGAAAGAGAGAGAGACGGGTTCCGCTCAGGAGGTGAAGCAGTCCAGCGAATCGAGCGAGAGAAACACGTCTGCTTTGCACCGAAACGTGCTCGAACCGTCCTGAACCAGCTCACAGCTCTGTAGGTTTGGAGAAATGTCCTTTACGCAGATGGCCTGAGGGGAAAAACGGCAGTCTTCTTAAGTACATGCTTTTTAAAATATAGAAAACAGACAAAATCAGATGTCAAAGAAAAAAAAAAATTTTTCAGATAATTTCAGATAGTTTTTTTTAAATGTAAAACTCTTGAATATAATATTTTTGTGACTGAATTGGTCTCTAAAAAAAACTCCCCCCAGAAGTAAGTATATATACATATATTTCCATTGACCAAAGGACATTTTTAAAAACGTTATTTTCATCATACACGCATATATACATTACATAAATATTATTTAATGTACATTGAAATGTTCTGAATATATAGGCTATTCATATTTGAATGCACATGAACTAATGATTTGTTATGCTTTGTTAATTGATCACTTTAGTAATAAGTTTTGCAAATATATACGAGACAAATCATGAAACTGTTTAATGTAACTTCATATATATACATAATTGGATGCATAATACATCCTATATAACTATATTATATAATGTTTATTAATTTTATAAGGATTATTTAATTTATAAATTGTGTTATAAAAATGAAATGACGTTTAAAAATATTTTATAAACTAAATAATGAAATAACTTTAATAAGCTGCATATTATGCATATATGTGTGTATGTATATACAATATTATCTTCTTTTTGTTATCTAAAGTAGGCTATATGTAATAAAACATGTTTTTGATGAAATAATTTACCATGTTTTTAAGGACTGGCGTTTGTCTGCTGCTGAGGTCGGGTATCACGCTGTTGGAGACGCCGGGGGTCTCGCTGCTGTCCAGCGCTGATTCGCTCTCAGATCTGCGCACATACGGCGACCTCCGGATCCCGGACAGCAAACCCGAGGCTCTCCCGACGGAATAGTAGCTCGGCCCGGTGGACTGCTTGTACCAGGCGTCTGTAGGATGGCTAGAGATGAGGATGGAAACAGCCACGAACACCAGCACGGATCTGACGGACCTCTCCATTGCGCACTTGACCCAAACGTGTGTTTTGATCTATGATGCCTCGTAGCTTTTGGATTGATGTTCTCCACATCTGGAGTTTATATATACCCCTCGGAGTCGTGATCTCGTTCGTCATTCCCCACTAGATGATTCATATTTCCGGCCAATAGGATTGATTTGCGCGTCTATGCGCGTTTGGAGACGGTTGGGGAGCCTTTAACGTCAGGTAGATGTGATGTATGACGGGTCAATATTGTTACTCTGTCACTGAGCCTGTCTGTGTTGATCAATAAACGTCTTTCTGGCGTCACAGCACAAATTAAAAAAGAGAAAATCCCGTGCGTAAAGACGCACATACGCATTAACCAAAGAAAAGTATCAGTATCCAAGTATGTTTAATACTTGATATAAATTTGAAGGGTCTTGAATAGAGTAGAATAGAATAGAAAATAAATAAAAATGAATAGAATTTAATAGAAGAAATCTAAGTGCACAGAATCTGAACATAAAGTCTCATTATGAATGATTTGAATATTGACTTATTGACCTCTGTAATTACACATTTGGATAAACTCTTTTACTATGTTGTCAGATTTATAAATAATTTAAATGAGAGAGCATTTTCAATATAGCATCTCAAACAGATAACAACCTTGTGAGGTCATCAGAAAAACTACTAAATACAAAAAGAATAATTTTGAAATGTTGGTATCTTATGTAGGCCTATCCGATATGACATTTAAGCCAAAAGTATAAATATATAATGACCGTTATGAAAATTAACCTTGATTTTATTAAAGTAAAAGTGTAGTAAGCATGTCTTTTTGGCGGATTGATTACCATTTGTATAACCACAGTTTTACTACAAATACCATAGTTAAACTAGGGTTAGTGTAGCAAAACCATGGTTAATTTGTGGTTACCATGGTTTAACTACAATAACCATGTTTTTTTGGTTTAATTTTGGTAAAGGCAGTGTAAATAATAATAATAATAATAAAAGGTAAATAACATTAATTTGACAGGTTGGATCACCAGCAAGATTCCGCCTCTCCGTCGGATCCGAATGGATGTCAAACATGAAACATTTATAAAGAAAATGAGATAATATTGACTCATTTTGTTATTCAAAATGTTTATTAACATTTCCAATATAAAAGCTACAAATATAATCTTACAATTCTCAAATTAAACCATTTAAACAGTGAATCTGAACCATAAAAAGGAAGAAAGTCTTTTCTTTAATCTCAGGCACTCATAGTCCATTATACAAGGGTCTGCACTGCGGTTCCAGCTTGGTCTCGAGAACTGCATCCGGCTCGCACACCCACGGATCCTCGGTTTGCCACTGCCACTTCAGCAGCTGCTCCCTCAGGCTCTCCAGAACCAGGGCGTAGGTTGGATCACCAGCGAGATTCCGCCTCTCCGTCGGATCCGATTGGATGTCAAACAGCTCCCACCTCTCCCGGTAGTAATACTCATTTAGAGTCTTGAACCAGCCTGTGGGCTGGCCCGACCGGGTCCGGTTTAACAGATCCTGGAAGGTTGGGGACACGTAGAAGTCCTGGTCTATAGGAAAGGGCATGCGGTAGTGAAGATTGTGCAGCAGCCGGTAGGGGCCCTGGTGGATGGAGCGCATCGGGTAAAACATAGTGACCTCGTGGAGACTCTGGCTGGCGTAGACGGTGACCCAGGACGGTTCTGAGCTCAGGGCCGGGAGGAGAGAACGACCCGTCAACTCAACCGGACGACCACCTGAGAGACTGTATGACGGATACGGCAAAGAGAACCAGTCCAGTATGGTGGGAGTGATATCTGGGGGAAAAAATTAGAGATGCTGTTTTACAGTGTCATACAAATAGACAGTAAATAGACAGATATGACCTTAAACACAGAATCAAGTACATACAAACAGAACATGTTACCTTGGTTACAATCTGTCAGTAAACAGAAAGATAAACACTAACTTTAAACACTGAATCAAGTGCAAAAAGGTGCAATATGATGCCATTTTTTAATATCATATGAACCACATTGGCAATAATCTGTCAGTAAATAGAAAGTTATGACCTTAAAGGGTTAGTTCACCCAAAAATGAAAATTATGTAATTTATTACTCACCCTCATGTCGTTCTACACCTGTAAGACCTTCATTCATCTTCAGAACACAAATTAAGATATTTTTGATAAAATCTGATGGCTCAGTGAGGCCTGCATTGCCAGCAAGACAATTAACACTTTCAACACCCAGAAAGGTACTAAAGACGTATTTAAAACAGTTCATGTGACTACAGTGGTTCAACCTTAATGTTATGAAGCGACGAGAATACTTTTTGTGCGCCAAAAAAACAAAATAAAGACTTTATTCAACAATATCTAGTGATGGGCGATTTCAAAACACTGCTTCGTGAAGCTTCGAAGCTTTACGAATCTTTTGTTTCGAATCAGTGGTTCGAAGCACCAAAGTCACGTGATTTCAGTAAACGAGGCTTCGTTACGTCATAAGTGTTTCGAAATTTCAATGGTTCACCACTGGGGGGTGACTTTGGCAGTTTGATACGCGCTCCGAACCACTGATTCGAAACAAAAGATTCGTTAAGCTTCGAAGCTTCATGAAGCAGTGTTTTGAAATCGCCCATCACTAGATATTGTTGAATAAAGTCAATATTTTGTTTTTTTGGTGCACAAAAAGTATTCTCGTCGCTTCATAACATTAAGGTTGAACCACTGTAGTCACATGAACTGTTTTAAATATGTCTTTAGTAGCTTTCTGGGTGTTGAAAGTGTTAATTATCTTGCTGTCAATGCAGGCCTCACTGAGCCATCGGATTTTATCAAAAATATCTTAGTTTGTGTTTTGATGATGAACAAAGGTCTTACAGGTGTGGAACGACATGAGGGTGAGTAATTAGTGACGGACATCATTTTTAATTTCATATGAACAACTTGCAATTCGAACAAATAATATGTCAGTAAATAAAATGACCTTAAAGGGTTAGTTCACCCAAAAATGTAAATTACCCCATGATTTACTCACCCTCAAGCCATCCTAGGTGTATAAGACTATGTTTTCTCAGACGAACACAATCAGAGATATATTTAAAAATATCCTGGCTCTTCCAAGCTTTATAATGGGAATGAATGGGGGGCGAGATTTTGAAGGCCAAAAAAGCGCATCCATCCATCATAAAAGTAATCCATACGGTTCTAGGCTCAATTCTTTCCGCCGTAAGTTGACTTGCGTATGGATGTTTGTTGGAGGCTGGTTATTATAGTGTATAAAGTTTTAAATATGGATATTTTTCTTACAAAAACCCATTGCTTCAGAAGGCCTTTATTAACCCCCTGGAGCCTATGTTTTATATTTATGATGGATGGACGCACTTTTTTTGGGTTTCAAAATCGTGAGCGCCATTCACTACCATTTTTTAATATTACTCTGATTGTGTTCGTCTGAAAGAAGATCATATACACCTAGAATGGCTTGAGGGTGAGTAAATCATGGGATAATTTTCATTGTTTGGAAAACTAACCCTTTAAACACTGAATCAAGTGCAAAAAGGTGCAATAGTAATATCGTACGAACAACCTGCGATTCATACAAATAGAAATTGTTGATACATTGGCAATCTGTCAGTAAACAGAAAGATATGACTTTAAACACTGAGGGAGGCCATTTTTTAATATCATATGAAAACAACTTGCAATTTGTACAAGCAGAAATTTCCATACACGCACAATGCATTTTTTTCAAAATCTGTGCGAAACACTCTCTATTCATAAAAAAAGAAATTGCCGTACACAATCTGTCATTTGGTAGAGAAATAGTTGTACTATTATCTGGACTCAAAACAGAAAAAAAAAAAACCCTTAGAGGTGCACTACTGAAATCTTGCTTTTCATTATCGTATGAATAACTTTTTGTAAAAGCTGTGTTACATTCATCCAAACTTGTAATTCGGGAGAAAGACAATTGTTCTATCATCTGGCCAAACACATCCAAATGGTGCAGTAGATCATTCAGTAGAGAGTTGTTCTATTATCTGGCCTCAAAAACAAGAACAAGTGCATGAAAGTGTAGTGTGGTATTAAAACTAGGCTTACAGCACCACCTAGTGGTTAAAGCAGTTACAGCACAACTTAAGCCCATGAAGGACTTTGTTCTGTGTACATTAGTTTATTTACACGTTTAAAGAATAATCAAGCAGTGGTTGGCTCTTACCCAGCAGACTGACGTAGGCCTGGCTGATCTGTCCCCATCGCTGCCGGTGTTCAGGTGAGGAGACCAGCATGGGTTCCTTCACACCTGAGCCGTACAGGTTAGTGCGTCCGTTGGGGAACGGAATTCCGTTATCCGAGCTGTAGATCACCAAAGTGTCATTTTCAAATCCCGCATCCCGTAGTTCTTGAAGAACCAGACCAATACCTTTGAAATCAAACATTGGAAATTTGTGAAAACCTATACAAGCAAATATTTAAATATTACTGTGAATGACGTAAAATATATAACCTTGGTCCAGCCGGCTGACCGTTGTGTACTGGGCTGCTATATCCGCCCTTGCTGCAGGAGTGTCCGGAATAAAGTACGGAACCTAGTAAGGTATTAAAAGACTGATGGTTGGGAATTTCAACTAATGACTTATTTAATTTTTCTTTATTTGAAAGGCTCACCTTAACCTGGTCTGGAGAGTAATACTTCGGCTCCCAATCCGGAATTCTTCCCATTCCGCTCTCTCCATTCCCAAACTTTTCACAGAACACTCCATACTGAGGCTGGGAATGGCCACAGCGGTGAGGATCATGGAACGCCACATAGAGGAAGAACGGCCGTTCCTCTTCCGTCGTATTTCTCTCCGCCTTCTGGCTCTGGAAGAACTTCCGAACAAGGAGCTTAATCTTGGTGATATTCCGACCCACCTGCAGCACGGAATTGGTCTCTTCCGTGTAGGCGAAATCGAATGGGTATACAGGGCCCGGACCAACGTGTTTTTTCCCGATGATTCCTTTCCAAAGAAAAGCAATCATGGTGGAATTTTTCCAAGATTCACTCATTTCAAATGTTGAGTAACAAATCATAAGCTAGTTTGCTTCGTAGAAAAACAAAGTGCCGTACCAATACAATCTAATGGAAATTCGTAAACTATTTTATGTATGAATTCGTACAAACTCGTTCGCACGTTTTCGTACGACACATTTTCCCTCCCCAATGATTCCTTTTCAAAGAAATCAATCATCAGTTTGTAAAATTCCTAATTTTTCCAAGATTCACTCATTTCAAATGTTTAGTAAAAAATCATAAGATGGTTTGCTTTCTATACTGGCTTTTTGCACCAATTAAACACATAAAGGTGTTCAAAATTTGTCCAGAAGAGGTTTGAGATGTACTGAACTTCCCTCCATGCACCTACGTCTTAAATAAAGATCATCTTTTTGAAATACTCCTGGTGGAAAACTAGGTTGCACCTTTAGCTGTATTAAGTGATTAGGTGTAAGCGGTTCTAAGTCATTTGGGTCACCAGAAGTTGTTGTTAGTGGTCGATTGTTTAATATGGCTTCTACTTCACACATAACTGTTTCCAAGCTTTCGTCATCAAGAGTCTGTTGCCTTGTGATTGACAGAAGGATCCTTTTGATCATGTGAATTATGACAGCAATTCTTTCCTTCTTAACTTCAGGATCATTTGGTTCAATCAGAGTTGAAGCAAGTGGTATCCTGGGCCACTCCTGTTCTGATCTTTGAAGAAAGACTGGACCATTTCTCCATAGGCTACATTTTAGAAGTGCATAAGCTGTTAAACCATGCGAAGCTGAATCCGCTGGGTGTTGATGTATCGCCACTGACCTACATTTGATGCTTCCCTAATGGTACTGACTCCGTTGGCTACAAAGGTTTGAAATCGTTTGGTTTCATTTCTAATGTACTTCAAAACTGAAGTGCTATCAGTCCAGAACACTGAATTGTCCAACTGCAATTGCGGTTCTGTGGCTAACAACTTGTCCATCCGTACTGCAAGCACTGCTGCAGTTAATTCCATTCTTGGTGTGGTCATTGATTTCAAGGGTGCCGCTCTTGACTTTCCCATTATGAACGATACATGAATCTTTCCTCGGGCATTGATCAGTCGAAGGTAGGTCACAGTGCCATATCCTTTTTCACCTGCGTCACAAAAATGATGCAACTGGGCTTGAGTAACATCTCCAAAGTTCTTTCATTTGACGCATCTAGTCATGTCAAAGTTTTCTATCATCTTGAGTCCTGAAAACCATTTTCTCCACGTCTGTATAATTGAGTCTGAAATTCTGTCATCCCATCCATAGCTAAGCTTACAGAGCTCTTGCATGATGTATTTTGCAGTCAATGAAAGGGGCTACAAATCCAAGTGGGTTAACAACTGATAATATTCCTCTTCTAGTGAATGTTTGGTTCTGTAGTGTAACCTTAAACTTGAATGTGTCCTTTTCAACAGACCAATGAACTCCAAGGGCTCTTTCAACAGGAAGGTTTTTAGAGTCTAGGTCAAGATTTTTCACCTCCTTTGCTCTATCCTCTTCAGGTATTGATGCCAAAACTTGTCTACTGTTAGATATCCACTTCACGAGACGAAAGCCTCCTTGAGAGCAGAGTGCACAAAGTTCGTCGTAAAGCACATTTGCTTGCTTTTCTGTAGGAACAGACACGAGACAATCATCAACAAAGGAGTTGTTCTTTACCACATGAATGGCCTCTGCAAAGAAGTTATTCTTATTGTCTTCCAATGTTTTTCTCAAAGCATAACTTGATGAAGATGTAGCTCTGTCATTCTGTATTCAGCAAGTCTTTTACTAACATCACCCTTTGGCCACCACAAAAAGCGAAGAAAGTCTTTGTCAGCTTCAGCAACTTTGACTTGATGAAACATACCTTCTATGTCAGCCATTAGGCCAACTGTCTCCTTTCAGAAATGAAGCAAGACACCTAAAAGTGGTATTGGGACCTTGGATTAGTTCATTATTGAGTGACATTCTACGAAAAGAAGCCGAGCAATCGAAAACGATACAAATCGTGGCCTTTTTTGGATGATATACCCTATGGTGCGGTATTTACCACAACTTGCTATCGTCCCTTTTAAGCTCTGTCTGGGGTACCATCTCAGCATGTCCCTTTTCTATGACATTTTCTAAAAAGTTGATGTAATCCTCTTTAAATCTTGCATCCTTTTCAAACTTTCTGAGCAGGTAAGACATACGCTGATAATTGTTAGGCATTTTAACATTGACATTTCTAAATGGTAGTGGTAACTGGTAATGTCCATCCTTGATTTTAGCATTCTCCATTATGCTCATGAAACTTTTTTTCCTCTTGTGACATCTCTGTCTTTTCTTTGTACTCCTTTTCTGGGAAGTCATGATTGTACTGCCATACCAGCATGCTCGCCAAGTCAGATACTGAGATGCGGTTTGCATAAACCACTGGATCCCTTTCTGTTTGACAATGATCAACGAGGCCATTAACAACCCAGCCTAGGACAGTTTTTACTGCATAAGGGCCATCTCCTTTTGCTGTTGATAACTTTCATGGCTCTAACAATTTGGGAGCTATAAGCAGTCCGACATCTGCCTTAATAGATGGTATATGGACTTCTTTCAAGTATGCCCACTTCTTTAGTGCTTCAGCAGTATTCACCTGTTCCTGTGCTACTGATATTCCCCTTTGAGTGTACGTGTCAGGGAGTTCATAAAAGACATCACCATCTAAGCTGCTAATTGTAAGACCTGTAAGCACAGTGGTGTTAACAGGTTTTTCTTGGCCCTTTGTATGCAACAGGATTCTTGATTTTCGTCCACTGACTCAAAGCTTCTGTTTAAGAGCCTCAGTGCAAAAGGTTGCAGAGCTTCCTGGATCTAAAAATGCATACATGCATACCACCTGAGCGTTCACTTGCACAGGAATGATTGGAAGTGGAACGCTACCGGCCTCTGTATGAGAATTTGCTTCCAAACAGACTAGTGCATTACTTATAAGTGAATTGCCTGACTGTAGCTGATTATCATCCACTCGCTTTTGCATATGCAAGACTGTCGGGTGTCTAAGCGTGCACTCTTTAAAAGTCATCCTCTTTTTACAGTTCTTGCGGAGATGTCCTTTGTTCAAGCAGCCAAAGCAGACACAGAAATTTTGTCATCATGAGGTTCTTGGCTGAATTTACAACATTCTTCTAAACCATATTTTCCTTTGCAGTACAGACAACTCAGCAATGGACTTCGGAAAGACAGGTAATGTGTTCATGCTTGTTGCTATTGAAGCAAAACTGCTTCCTTTGAAAGTTGTGGGTTTGGATTTTGAAATTTTTGTTGTCTGATGGAAGGTTTTGTTGGATTACTGTCTTCTTCATGCAAATCACCAAAAAATGGGTCTATAACCATATTTGCATGTCTTTTAATAAACTCAACTAACTGCTGAAACTGAGGTCTTTTTCCTTTCTGTTCGTAGTACTCATAAGCAGTTGTTCTCCATTTCTCCCTTAACTTATATAGAAGCTTGGATACTACACACTTCAAATTAGTGGCATGGTTCATGTCGGCCAACGCATTAAACTCTAACATGGTGTTACAACAGCCACTCAGGAACAATGAAAATGAGTGCAATGCTCTACCATCTTCTGAACTGATACACTGTAAAACGTAATTAGTTGAGTTTACTTAGAAAGCTTAATTAAAATGTTGGGTTTACATAAAAAACTTAAGGAAACCGATTGCAAGTAAGTTAACATCATTTTGAATTGATAAAACTAGCTACCACATAGTAAAGAGTACTTAGAAATCTTGAGGATTCGTAATTCAGTTTTACAAATTGAGTACTTAGTTCAGTCAACTTAAAGATTTAAGTACACTGAACTTAAAGTTAAGATAGTTTTCTTAAAAATCTTGTTCACATTATGTAGAAACTGCCTTAAATTTCTCAAGCATTTTTTACTCAAAGTTGCAACAATGGACCATACATTTATTTGTATTTATTAAACTGGAGATACTGTTGAAAATAATAAAGTTTGATGTCACCATCACGGTGGAAAGTGTTTGCTTTAGTTTGGTTTGCAAGCTCTTGCCCTTGACTTTTAACGTTAGTGACTTTTAACACAGCTGTTATGGTGAAAAAAAGCCCAGAGAAATGCTGGGAATGATCTATTAGATCTCTACTGATGATATCATCATCAAATATCCATAGATTTCATCCCAAGGTTTATACTTGATCAAAAGTGTGGTTTGTCATTAAAAAGAATTAAATATTGTTTTATAATCGCTGAAACTATAGCAAGAGGCTGAGCACTGTTGAGATCATATATTTTTATAATCATATTAGGCAAAAAACATTTTGGACTACTTCTATGTCTAGACACACAGAGAGAATTCAACAATCAGCGTATAAATCTCAACAACGGTGACATGCAATGCATGCTGGGAGCCATCATAGTATAAAACTCATCCATGGCTCCCAGCATGCATTGCAGCATTAAGCATGTAGACATAGAGTAGTCCAAAATGTTTTTTGCCTAGTATGATTTTAAAAATATATGATCTCAACAGTGCTCTGCCTCTTGCTACAGTTTCATTGGTTATAAGACAATATTTATTTTTTTAATGACAAACCACACTTTTGATCAAGTACAAACCATGAAATCTGTGGATATTTGATGATGATATCATCAGTAATGATCCAATAGATCATTCCCAGCATTTCCTTTAGCTTTTTACCATAACAGCTGTGTCTTACAAACACTGAGTTACGGCAGCCAGAAAAACACTAACGTTAAAAGTCAAGGTCAAGAGCCCAACTAAAGCAAACACTTTCCACCATGATGGTGAAATCAAACTTTATTATTTTCAACAGTATCTCCAGTTTAATAAATACAAATAAATGTATGGTCCATTGTTGCAACTGTGAGTAAAAAATGCTTGAGAAATTTAAGGCAGTTTCTACATAATGTGAACAAGATTTTTAAGAAAACTATTTTAACTTTAAGTTCAGTGTACTTAAATCTTTAAGTTGACTGAACTAAGTACTCAATTTGTAAAACTGAATTACGAATCCTCAAGATTTCTAAGTACTCTTTACTATGTGGTAGCTAGTTTTATCAATTCAAAATGATGAGTTAACTTACTTGCTAAATTTAAGGCAATCGGTTTCCTTAAGTTTTTTATGTAAACCCAACAGTTTAATTAAGCTTTCTAAGTAAACTCAACTAATTACATTTTACAGTATAGGGTTCCAGTTTAAAATTCTTTCTTGATATGCATTGGCGATAAGGATATCACTTCCATGGTGTCTTTCTAATAGCCTTTTGGCTTCTTTGTAACCTCTTTGTGGTTCCATATGTTGGCAACTCTTTCCAAGATCTTCTGGCTTTCCACTAGTGAATTGCTCTAAGAAAAGCAGTCTGTCACGGTTGTTGTTTGTTCTATCTTTGATACAGTGCTTAAAGGTTCTGATAAAAGTCAGGTAGTCTAGTGGGTCCCCATGAATACAGGAATCTCTCTTGAAGGTAGGGCTGCTAATTTCTGTTCTTTGACTAACATCCGTTATTTTGTTTTGACAGTGCATAACATTAACAAGATCCTTCTCTATGCCTGCAGAATGCGATGCCTTTACATGATATCTTTCCTTTATGGATTCTTGCTTGCGCATTGAAGGTGGCATTGTTTCTTTAACAGATGTCTTTGCATGAACGTTTACAACTTCAGTGCTTTTTTGCATCATATTAGATTTAATTCCATGACCTTTTACAAATGAGCATTTATCCTCCACCTCATCCTCTTCTTCCACATCATCATCACAGCTATCTTCGTCTATTTCTTCAATAGGCACAAATGAACCAAACTGCACAGATTCAAAATATTCATTCATTCTATCTTCAGTAGTTGTAACTGGAAGTTGCTGCAGTTCAGTGTCCATCAAATCCATTGTTCTTATTTGAGCTTCAGACACAGCAATGTCTGTTTCAATAGCTAACTTGCTCTTAATTCCAGCTCTTCTCTTTCAAATTGCAATTTCTTTTCTAATGCGGCTGCACGTGCAAGTGACTCAGCTTTCTTAGCTTCAGCTTGTCGTCTTATAGAGGAAGCAGTGGATTTACTACTGCTCTTTGATCTTGTAGACACGTTATCCTGTTTGTTTCTAGATTCTTTAATACTTTCCTTTTCAGGAGCACTTTCTATCCATGCACATGTCTCTTTTCTTAAACTCTTTAAAATCATTATACCTTGGTGAATACCAATATTTGTGATCACTCTCTCTTTCTTCAACAGGCAAAGCATCTTGCACAGTTTGATGCAACGCAGCAAAGGCATTCATCAATTTTTTAAATAAACTAAACTGTCGTTTCACATCTTCCTCTTTATCATACGATTCAAGAAGTGGCTCGATCGGAGTCCGCTTACTAGTTAACTGTGCCAGCGTTGATTTCCTTGCGTTTTTATGCTTTATTAAGAAGGTGCAGTGTTGTATTAAAAATATCTATTTTCAGAGCTTCATGGATCTTCATCGTACCTGTGTGGATGTTGGCTTGTTTCAGGAGGAGAGGAAGACTGCGCACACCATCGAATGAGTTAAAGTGATGAACTCCCTGATGGAGGCCGTACATCCCGTTCTGGTGCTGTTGATCAGGAAAAAAAAGGTCAAGGCAAGTTTATCCATTAGTTTGGGCTAAAAAAGAGACTTTCACATACTGGTTACCTGTGGTAGTCCAGTCAGGATGGTGGAACGACTTGGTGAGCAGCTGCTGACGGAGGTGAAGGCGTTCTTGAAGATCACACTGCGCTCAGAAAGAGCCCGAAGATGAGGTGTCTGGACCACAGTGTTGTTGTAGACATCCGTCTCGAACCCACCATCATCAGCTGTGTGATACAATGACAAAACATGCCAAATTTACACGGCAAAGGTGGCACAGAGGCGCTTCTGAAGTGCCATTTAGGTGTCTTTATACAGGCTGTTTAATGCTGCCCAGAGGTGGCATAAATGCATTCACACAACAAATATAACTGTATACTGTGATGCTAGTGGCTGAGGTGGGTCTGAGCTGGCATAATTTAGTCTGGCTTTTATGCGGTACTGTGTCTTTACACTGAATTTTGAGCAGGCACAGAGCAGCCTTAACTGTCTAAAGTCACCTATAGAGACGTTAACACATTGTAAATACAACATAACAACAAAACAAACATCACAACAGTATAGAAATATTGTCAAATCAGTATTTACAAATACTCATGATTGTGTTTCACTACACACCAATGATGAGAAGCACATTTCTTCTTCTGCACTCTCCTACATCACAACAAACCAGGAAACACAACAGAGTCCACCCGAACAAAAACGACATTTTAGTGTCATTTGCCTCCTACACCTCCAGGAATGTTGTTAAAGCAAACGGAAAAGTCTTTAGAACTTTGTTTACACTCGGCAAGACAAACTTCCGCCATGTGAGTCCATCACATGACCACGATCAGCTGACGCGAAGCCTCAGCCAATCGCGTCGCCGCTGACGTCACACAAAGGGCTGTTTTTCAGTCTGTCAAAAAACCGCGATTCACGTCAAAGTCGCTTTGATTTCCACTAGTGTTACATTGTGTCTTTATGTTTTGGTGTAAATAATGAGATTACGTCCGGTGAATGTTTCAACTCCGATGAAGCACGAGGCTCGAAGTCATTTATGAGGTTTGATCTTTAACTTGAATTCGCATTGTGGCTCTGATAATTGATCTCAACTTTCAGTTTGGTTTGCAAATACGATTTCCAAACAGTTTTTAAACGATATTATTGTTATTATTATTATTTTATTTAGTGTGTTTTTCCCAAATACGTATTCTTCGATTTACCCTGTGGTTTCATACAGTTCACTGGATACTCAAATCATGAGATTCTTTTAAAATGTCATATGACTCGTGTCAAAACTCTGAGGCAATCAGTTTTTATGGTATTTTTAGGAACATTTCCTTGTTTTTTTTCAATGTTTCGATGATTTTGTTACTGTAATGTATCTCGGTATTGTATTGCAAAAAATAAACAAATCAAACTGTAATGATGTATTACTTTTAATGATTATTGAGAATTGAGTGGATTTTTTATCATTACGATTTTTTACTGTAATGCAAAATACATATAATGATATATTTTTAATTTGAATATAGTTACACACGAAGTTAGTGATTTTAGTAATTTTCTAAAGGGTATTTTTATGACTTTTTTGCATTTCATTACTGCTATGCAAAACAAAACAAACTTCAATGTATTTTACCTGTAATTTATATTTCATGGAGTTAGTAATTTTTAAGGATATTTTTAGGACCATTGCATTTTGCTTTTTGAGATTATTTTAGTAATTAAACATCATTTCCCATTACTGTAAGTGGAAAATCTATATATAATGATATATTTTAATTTTAATATATTTAGGCATGAAATTTCTAAATATGTTAAAATACTGTCACAATGAAAAAAACGTTATTTGTATTAAAAATAGGCTTCACATGCAAAATGTTTTTGAGAGATTTTGAAAGAGTGATTTCACAATCAGCAGCATTTTATAGCTGCTTTCGTGCCGTCTTGTGGTTTGAGGTTTGCAGTTTTACTAACTAATGCTGTTCAACTGTCCACAGGTTTACTTTCACAAAACAGTTATGGAGAAGCAAGAAGAGGCTTTCTGGATCTCGAGGGATCTCAGGAGAGCTTGTTAGCACAAGAGATCCATAATTGCTCCACCCTTCCCATGAACCTTTTGCTCGTCCACGCCCTTGAATAATAAAACATCCTGGATGAAGCACGACAGCTCTTTGTGTAATTCTTGACTGATTCTGATTGTGAACCAATGGTGCTTTGGTGGATCTGAAGGTCTTGATGGAGCGTCTGACAGGACTCCGCTGGAATGCCGCCCTGCGCTCTTGTTTTCCTATCCTCACCTGGCTCCCCAGGTATAACCTGACGTGGCTGAAGATGGACGTGATCGCCGGTCTGACAGTAGGTTTGACCACGGTCCCTCAGGCGCTGGCCTATGCGGAGGTGGCTGGTTTACCTGTGCAGGTGAGAACATTCACATTCTCTCAGACACAGCTTGGGGAAGGTTTCCTTAACATATATACACTGTTTATTTGTTTTTCAGTACGGTCTGTATTCTGCGTTCATGGGTTGTTTCATCTACTGTATATTTGGCACGTCTAAAGACATCACACTGGGCCCGACGGCCATCATGTCCCTGCTGTGTTCGGCGTACATCGGTGGAGATCCTGTGTTTGCCGTGGTGCTCACCTTGTTGTGTGGTGTCATCCAGACGGGAATGGCTCTACTGAGGCTGGGTAAGATGGACAATGGGGTTAATGTTAACATTTAGGCCATATTTTTGCTCTGTGTTGGTGGGATAATGCCAAAATCTAGGGTAGATAGTCTGTTTGGTGAATGTAGTATTAGTATTGTTTAAACATTCATGTGTACCAGTGTAACATAAAAGTTTACATAAAGTATGACTAAAGTAGCAGACTCAGCTTTTTGTAAATCAGTACCGTCTTGAAAACAGGAAGTCTGTGTTTTTTTTTTTCTTCACTCTCACATAAGTATCAGATTGTATTACTTCCTGTGCAACTTCCTGTTTAAGTCTTTGAAGCCGCACACCAAAATATTGCAACAGGTTTTTAAGAGCGTGGCAAATGAGGTTGTGGAAGTGGCTGAATTACATAATAAATAGATAAATCTTTACCGCAGAAGAAACTCAACAACAGAAATAATAATATGTTGTATATTATTTAAAGGGTAACACTTTACAATAAGGTTCATTAGTTAACATTAGTTAACTACATTAGTTAACATGAACTAATAATGAACTGCACTTCTACAGCATTTATTAATCTTTGATAATGTTAATTTCAACATTTACTAATACATTATTAAAATCTTGTTAACATTAGTTAATGCACTGTGAACTAACATGAACAAACAACGAACAACTGTATTTTCATAAACTAACATTAACGAAGATTAGTAAATACAGTAGCAAATGTATTGCTCATGGTTAGTTCATGTTAGTTAATACATTAACTAATGTTTAACTAATGGACCTTATTGTAAAGTGTTACCGTTTAAAGTTTGTGTAAGTAATATAAAAATATAAAAATAACAATAATAATAATAGTAATTATTATAATTATATTAACATTTTGAGCACTTTTCATATGCATTTTCAGGAATAATAATACATTAAATGTAATTTGGATATAAACTTTATAAATTATTTATAATATAAACAATTATTATTATTACTACTACTACTACTATTCTTATTCTATAATTTATAAGCGCATTTTAGATGTGTTGTAGCTTTATAATTAAATGAAAATAATTAATTCAAAAAATAAAATAAAAATAAATTAAATATTGAGCACCTTTTAAATGTTTTACTTTATAATTAAATAATAAAAATAAATAAATAAACATACAAGATTAATCCAAAAAGCTGAGTTAATTATTTGTGAGATATATATATATATATAACAATTTTTACACTTTTATAATTGTGTTGTAGCTTTATAATTAAATGAAAATTCATTCATTCATTTATCAAAAAAAAAAAAAAAAAAGCTCAATTAAATTTTGTGACTTCAAAAGTTTTTAATGAGTTTTATTAAAGTCAGTCACCTCATCTGCTGTTGATTTTTACTTCATTAGGGTTCCTCTTGGATTTCATCTCATATCCAGTAATTAAAGGCTTCACGTGTGCTGCGGCCGTCACTATCGGCTTCGGCCAGGTCAAGGTAAGAATCTTAGATGCCTCTTTTCATTTTAGATGCATATATCTTTAAGAGTTTTTGTGCCTTTGTCAATCCACTCCATTTGTGCTGCAGAATATTCTGGGTCTGAAGGAGATCCCACAGCAGTTCTTCCTGCAGGTGTACTACACCTTCCACAAGATCCCTGAGGCCAGGTGAGCACACATTTATGTGTTTGACCAATGAGCTGTCACCATTTTCTAATCCATGTAGTGTTGTTAAAGTGCCCTTATTATGCTATTGTAAAGGCTCCTAATTTTGTTTTGAAGGTCTCCTACAACAGGTTTACATGCATCCAGAGTCAAAAAACACTTTAATTTTCTCATAATATACAGTGCAGCATCAGCTCTTTTCTCACAGTGTCTGAAACGGTTCAATCAAGGATTCGGTCTCTCTAAACCCCTCCTTTCCGAGAGCCTACTCTGCTCTGATTGGTCAGACGGCCCAGTCTGTTGTGATTGGTCTACCGCTTACAGTGCATGTCGGAAACCAAACGCCCATTTCCATATCTGAATTTTAGCTCTGGATCTTCTTCAGCACTTGATACACAGTGATATGAAGAGTGACTATGGTGTTGGTTTTACCATATCAGTTCGAGCTCGAGTCCTCATCGTTTGGAAGTGCAGCAAAGTGGATTTGCTTTCACAGCACAGAAAACAGCGTCTTCTCGACATGTCGACAAGCCAAACTTGAACCAAACTCTTCCAGGCCTCAGCTACAGCTACAGTGTTTGAGAGTCAAAGCAGACGTTAGTGGACAGCCAATGAAGACCACAGTCTAGCATTATGCAAATGTCCTGTAGGTTTGTGCAGGAAGTAAGACTGGAATTACTGACGTTCTTTCTTCATAGATTAAAAACTCTGTTTATCAACACTTTGATCTTTGCAGACCTTTTACTTTCACAAACAGCTATATTACACACTGCATGAAAGGTATTATCCAAAAAAGCATAATAGGGGCATTTTAAAACAATCTGTTTTAAGCTGCTTATCTAAATCATCTCTATTCTCAGAGTAGGAGATGTGATTCTGGGTCTGTGCTGTCTGTTCTTCCTGATCACGATGACACTGATGAAGAATTCTCTGGGTTCTGTTGAAGAAGAGGCTCCTCTCCTCATCCGATCAGCTCGAAAGCTGGTGTGGAGTTTTGCTACTAGTGAGTGCTTAAAAAGTCTTTGTGAATCTATAAATGAACTAACAATTATTTAGGTATATCCTTCTTGTGTCCGCAGTCCGGAACGCTCTGGTCGTCATAGCGGCTACGGCTGTTGCGTATTCCTCAGAGGTCACAGGACACCATTTCTTCAGTCTCACCGGGAAAACCGCCAAAGGACTCCCTCCTTTCAAAGCTCCACCTCTTTCAGAGACGGTAGCCAATGGCACGGTGATTACTTTCAGTGACATCGCAAAGGTGAGATATTAGTGTAGTTAGTGATAACAGCGTACCATCAGAAAATCAAATACTGCCCAATTATATTAAGAAATACATTCATAAATTATTACTTTTTACAATAGGACTGTCAGTAGATTGAGATAATCATGATTATTCTTGTTTTCAATAAAAATGTTTAGAAATGATATAGTACAATACAATTATATTTAATTTAGATTTATAATTAAGAATATCAATCATCTAAACACATCAAATATTATATTTAAACATTAAACTATTTAAACATTAAACTATTTAAATTAATTAAATGTAAAATAAATCATAATATATATATATGTGTATATATATATATATATATATAATGCAACTATATATTTATATATTGTATATATTGTAAAAACAACAATTTATACTGTGTTCGACTATATTTAATATTTATAAAAAATATTTTATAGATACTTAATAATATATTTAAAAAAAGATTTCAAAGTTTTATATTGTCACTGTACTAAAGCCAAAAATAATTAAATATATTTTGGAAAATAATGTAAACTATTTTTTAATATTTATAAAAATATTTTATATATTCTTTATATTTTATTATTTAAAAATATTTTAAAGTTTTATATTATCAATGTACTGAAATCACAAATAAATATATTTTGGAAAATTACTGTTAACCATTTTTTTAAATTATACAAATATTTAATATATTCTTTATATTATTTCAAAAATATTTTAAAGTTTTATATTGTCACTGTACGAAAGCCATAAATAGAAAATATTTTGGAAAATAATTTTTTTCTTCTATGCACTGTTAATGTCGGATGTAAAAAGTAAAAAAAAAACATATTTGTTTTTATTCCTTAATATTAGAAAACTAGTTCTGTCAATAGAATAATAAAAATTGTAATAATATTATATTTAAAAAATATATATATATTCTAAAAGCACCCTCTAGCACCCCCTTGTGGCCTCCTGGTGGACCCCAAAATACAATCCAAATAGTATACCATAGTACTAGAAAAGTATATGTGACATTTTAGAGATTTTAAGCGGCCAATCAAGTAGAATAGTAATCATTATTGACCAATCAGGTGTATTTTCTCAGGATTTAGGTGGCGGTCTGGCTGTCATTCCTTTAATGGGCGTTTTAGAGAGCATCGCTATTGCAAAGGCATTCGGTAAGAGCTTATTTTCTTTAAAATACACCTAGAAGTGTCCTTACTTCTATATATACACCAACACAGACACTGTTTGGATTCATTTGACAGTCTGTTTGTTCTTCATGCAGGCAGCAAGAATAACTACCGAATTGATGCCAACCAAGAGCTCTTTGCCATCGGTAAGAGTTTCTCCTCCCTTATAAACTTTTAAATGAGTATAAATGTGTCGTTTCTCATCACAATGATGTTTCTGCAGGTCTCACAAACATCATGGGCTCATTTGTGTCGGCTTATCCCGTCACAGGCAGCTTCGGAAGGTCTGTCTGCATGATTATACTTTTTACTTTCTTTAGTGTGTATTGTACTGTTTAAGCATAAAATGGTCTGCAAAGTTACAAAGCACAGAGTCACTCCAAAGGAAGTTACTCTCTGTCAGTGCGTGACCCTGAAACACCTCCATTATAGTCTTGAGTTTTCTTCTGGGAACAAACATGTCAAAATATCCCTCATTTAAATAATTACCGCCCAACCAAAATAAAGGGGCGAAGGGGCTTCGTAGAGACAGGAACTAAACACAGCGTTACTGACAGACTGGGAAGAGAGGAGCTGCAACAATGTCAAATATGTGAAAAATAATGTGTTTTTGGAAAATTTAAGCATAAAAAAACCTACTCTAGACCCCAAAAACAAAATCAAGGCTTTGAGAAAGGGCACAATGTGGCCTCTTTCAAGTGTCTGTTGGTTTATTTTTCACTTTGTAAGTGTTTTATGTGGTGTTTTCTGTCAGAACGGCTGTTAACTCTCAGACCGGAGTGAGTACGCCTGCTGGAGGGATCGTCACAGGTGACACTCACACTCGGTGTACATATTATATATGTCAACATGATCACAGTCTGAAGTCTGTATCTTTCTGCAGGTGTTATAGTGCTGCTGTCGCTGGCGTTCCTCATGCCGCTGTTCTTCTTCATCCCTAAAGCGTCACTCGCTGCCGTCATCATCTGTGCCGTGAGTCCCATGATGGACTTCAGAGTGCCTGGTCAGCTCTGGAGAGTCAAGAGTGAGACTTTAGCATCACATTATATATAAATAGCAAATATTATAAATAATATTTAATAAATATATATATATATTTTTTTTTTTTCTCTTGCACATTAAAATCTCATTGTTTCTCTCAGGACTTGATCTGCTGCCGTTCTTGGTGACGTTTCTGGTGAGTTTCTGGGAGGTGCAGTACGGCATTGTGGGAGGTGTGGTTGTTTCTGCTCTCATGCTGTTGCACATCATGGCCAGACCTAAAGTGAAGGTGAGTGTACTTTTAAGTGTGTGTTTTTTGTTTTTTTTTATGAAATAGCTGTATATGACCAATGTAGACTGTGAGCCGTAAATGAAGGACGTTTATTCCAGAAATGCACTTTCTGTTTGAGATTTAGCTTGTGTAAAAGTAGAAATTACCATAAAATCTATTTATTTATTATAATTAAGAATAGAAATGATTTGAGTCATTTAATATATATATAAAATATAAAAGTAATTAGTGTATATATACAATAACAATAATTATAAAATAAGGTAAATGTATTTTAGTTCAAACACATGTAATTATGCTGTTTTTATAAAATATTTGCATTTAAAACATTTAATATTTGTTTATATATAATGAACATATATTCATTATTTTTCATATTTTTTAAGACCTAAATATTTAACTTTATATATAAAGTTTAGTATTTAAATATATATATTTTTTATTTAAAAAAATATAAATATTGGATTTTATGATTAAGAATATATATTAAGGCCTTATTTTTATACTAAACCTTATTTTTATACATAATGTTTAAGGAATTTTGATACATGATATATTTTATATATAACATTGTATTTTAATATTTAGATTTATTTATATAACATACATTTTTTAAATGCATTCAAATATATCAAATAATCTAAATAGGTTAGAAGTAGAATAAAATAATCATGAATATTCTACTGTTTGGAAAATTTTAAAATAAATCTAATCTAAAACACATTTTATTTATTATAGCTTTTTTATTACTATTATAGTTTTTTTTTAATTATTTAATAAAATTTTATTATAATTAAGAATAGAAATTATTTGAGTCATTATAGTGTGTGTGTATATATATATATATATATACAGTAATTATAAAATGAAGTAAATGTATTTTAGTTCAAACACATGTAATTATGCTGTTTTTATAAAATATTTATTTAAAACATTTAATATTTGTTTATATATAATGAACATTATATATATTCATTATTTTTCCTATTTTTTTAAGATTTAAATATTTAACTTTATATATAAAGTTTAGTATTTAATTATATATATATATATATATATAACTATTACTAAATAATACAATAAAATATTTATTCTTTTATAAAAAAAGTTAAATGTATTTCAGTTGCTGTAAGTAGAATAAAATTATTAATCTATTAAAAGATTATTCTGTTGTTTGGAAAAAAAATATTTCTATTTGATAATAGATAATTCCCATTAATTTCTTTTTCTTTCTAAAATAAATATGAAATGAAGTGTGAGGTATGAAAATGTCACCTCTTGTAAAATGAGCCGCATGCAGCAGTCAGACGGTCAGGTGTTGCTGGTGTGTGTTCAGGTGTTTGATCACGGTGTGGCGGTTCTAGAGTTGGACAGTGGGCTGAACTTCCCCGTGACGGAGCATCTCAGCAGACTCGTGTACACACACGCTCTTCATGGTGAGACGCACACATTCTCTCTCTCTCTCTCACACACACACACACGCTTTCATTCCCTCAGCTCATGTCCTTGAGTGCTCATGCTTTCGTGTCTGTCGTCTGGCAGCGTCTCCTCCGCGGTGTCTGGTTCTCGACTGCTCTCACGTCAGCTCTATAGACTTCACTGTAGTCCATGAACTCACTGAACTGCTCAAACAGTTCCAGCTGACGGGACTGTCACTGATCTTCACTGGACTAAAGGTAGAGGTTATCATCAACAGACGGGTGGGAATCATTACAGCTGCCGAAGTTAACATCTTCGTCTATGACATTAAGATCAGTAATCAATACATTTCATAAAAATGTTAAAATATAATATCTTTATATATATATATATATCTATTTATACACACACACACACACACATATCAATACTGTACATTTCATAAAAATAAAAATTTTTAATTTATATATTAAAAATATATTTATATGATTTATATGATATTGATATAAATATATATATGATTCATATCATATGTATGATTATACATATTACATATGTATATAAATGTTTCATTTTTACCCTTTTACAAAAAAGAAAATCCTGATTATTTTTACATTCACGGCAATTTAAAATTTAAAAAAGCAATTTAACATTTTTTATATAAAAAATTAAATGCATTAAAATAGATAAAATAATGTAAATAGGTTATAAGTAGATTAAAATAATCATGATTATTCTATTGTCTGGAAAAAAATAAAGTACTTTTTATAAAAAATAAAATTACATTTAAGAAAATAAATAATTGGAGTCATTTGAAATGCATTTAACATATGTAAAAATTTAAAACTGTTCAATGTAAGATAAAAACATGATTTTTTAACGAATTTGCAGCTTTTAAAAAAGGCATTTGACATTTTTTATTTAAAAAATATAAATATCACATTTTATGATTAAGAATATATATTAAGGCATTTATAGAAAA